>OX243813.1:25280035-25410035 GCA_945859605.1 Lumbricus rubellus | reverse complement strand
TCTTTTCATTATCTTCTCCATACTATAGCTTGTATAATGTATATTGTATACAGACAGAGAAATAAAGTCAGCCTTGCATATAGGTTATACGTGTAGAAAGAGCTGGCCAAAGATTGTTTGCAATATTACGGCAGCGCAGCGAGGGCAGTTGGTATATTTATCCTTCTTTCTTTTCCATTCAGCTGACCATTCTTCTCATTCTGTTCAGCTCTATAAGTAAGTTATTTTAGTAGGATACAAACCCGAAACTTTACAATTATATGCAATGCATAGAAATAGTAAAGTAAAAACAGAGTGGAGAAGGTAAAAGAAGACTTGAGACTCAAACAATAATTATTGAGAAGGTTATATAATGCAACATTGTAGAACAGTCTTGGCCGAATTTTCTTGCTATAAGAACCATTGCTTTTGCCGGTCAGTCATTTGTCAGTCGGCTGGACTCATTCACTGGACTGGGAGCGCTCCTGAGTAGTAACCTTGAAGGAGCGCTATATCAAATTTTCAGTAAATAAATAAATAAATAATTCATGCAGATGTTTCGTTCATTTCTTCATTTTATTTTTATTCATTTCTTGCACTTGATCTAGCGTCAAGTAAAGCACGCGTAATACTCAGAGGCGCTTCCGACTACACTGCATCGGGGTTTCACTCCGAAGCGCACTTGTGATTGTGGTTGAAGGACTTGCTCAAGGTTCCTACGCGACGGCTTGAGGTGGATTCGAGCCTGGAACAAGGCTGAAGGCATTGAACCCACCACTACACCACCAGTTTTCTTTAATCAGTCAATCTGGTTATTCAGTCATTTTGTCAGTCAGTTTAATTTTAATTGTATTGTATCGTTATATGTATGTCTGTGCGTTTGTTTGTTATCAGGTCGTGAAGATGTTGATTGTTGTCGTTGTTATATTTGCCGTCTGCTGGTTGCCACAACATGTCTACTTCCTCATAACGAACTTCTGCAGTCCTCAAACAACGCCACACGTCCAGCATATCTACCTGGTCATCTACTGGGTAGCGATGAGCAACTCCATGTACAACCCCATCATGTACTGCTGGATGAATGCAAGGTATTCATAAACTAATCATGTATTGCTGGATGAATGCAAGGTATTCATAACCCAATTGTGTATTGCTGGACGAATGCAAGGTATTCATAACCCCATCATGTATTGCTGGATGAATGCAAGGTATTCATAATCCAATCATGTATTGCTGGATGAATGCAAGGTATACTCATAACCCCATCATGTATTGCTGGATGAATGCAAGGTATTCATGACCCCATCATGAATTGCTGGATGAATGCAAGATATTCATAACCCCATCATGTATTGCTGGATGAATGGAAAGTATTCATAACTTCATCATGTATTTCTGGATGAATGCAAGGTATTCATAGCTCCATCATGTATTGCTGGATGAATGCAAGGTATTCATAACCCCATCATGTACTGCTGGATGAATGCAAGGTATTCATAACTCCATCATGTACTGCTGGATGAATGCAAGGTATTCATAACCTAATCATGTATTGCTGGATGAATGCAAGGTATTCATAACCCCATCATGTACTGCTGGATGAATGCAAGGTATTCATAGCTCCATCATGTATTGCTGGATGAATGCAAGGTATTCATAACCTAATCATGTATTGCTGGATGAATGCAAGGTATTCATAACTTCATCATGTAATGCTGGATGAATGCAAGGTATTCATAACCTATTCATGTATTGCTGGATGAATGCAAGGTATTCATAACCTATTCATGTATTGCTGGATGAATGCAAGGTATTCAATAATTCATTCATTCAATCCGAACTTTTATATAGCACCTATTCCAGTAGACTACCCATAAGCGCTCCCAGGCTAGCCACGGCTGTAATAACGAGGCCTATTAGAGTAGACACGCCACAGGCTCCACTCAACGACTTGCGGATGTTAAGAGGAGTTCTCTTGAAATTTTCATCAGCTGCTGCTGCGTAAACTAATCATATTCTGCACTGAGTCTGCTGTATACATGTCTGACTGAACTAAATGATTGATGGATCGACTGACTGGCCATGCCACTTCCTGTCTGGCTGGCTCACCGGTTGACTGGCTGCAGTATTTATGGGATAAGTTGGTTGATGGATGGACGGACGTACGTACGGACGGATTCTTGATGGCCAATCACACTGATCTGTTGTCAGAGCAATTCTTTTTAAAAGGTTCTCTTCTCGACTTAGATTTCGCAATGGGTTCAAGTTCGTGTTTCGATGGTTGCCATGCATCAACTGGCAACCGAACGACACCCTTGGTATCGGCGGTGCCAAACTCGTTCGCATGAGCGCCTCTGACGGTGGCACTGTCTACCGTCTCGGGGCGACGGACCGTAACGGGACAACAAGCCGTCAGACGACCGTCGTGTCGTGCCTGTCCGACAGCCCAGAACACGAGGACAATGCTGCTTACCTCAAGCCATGCATGACGTCAAAGGCAGGACAGCATCATCACCCGAAGCAGCAGCAGCAGCAGCATCAGACAACTAACTTCCGGTCGATGACAGCCAAAAAGGAAGATGTCTTCTGAGAACATCCGATGCAGGACAAATGCTGGAGTTGGAGCTTTGTTATTGTTCTGTTATTGTTTTGTTATTGTGTTGTCATTGTTTTGTTGTTGTTTTGTTAAATTGTTTTGTTATTCTGGGAAATGTTTTCGTCCCTGATCAACAGAGAAAAAGTTCTATCAGATGGAAGAACCCAAAGAGCGGAAACAGTATTCAACATTTGCAAACTTACCAAAAGCTTGATTAATTGATTTCTCTACGGAGACTGACTCAATGTGTAGACCTATCTACTGCAGTAGACGATAATACGGTCTGCAGGCGTTGATCGCGTGCATTGTACAGAACAGAAACTGATAGTAGAGAAAAATAAGATTATGTTCACTTAAAGCAAACATGACATTTCTGTATACGCTACCGTTGTCAGTATAATCTGATTTATGGATTTTGGTGCGCCATCGTTTTCTTCTTCGTACACTGCGTAATGATAGTATACAGAATTGGATAATGATAGTATACAGAATTGGATAATGATAGTATACAGAATTGGATAATGATAGTATACAGAATTGGATAATGATAGTATACAGAATTGGATAATGTTAGTATACAGAATTGGATAATGATATAGTATACAGAATTGGATGACGATAGTATACAGAATTGTATGATGATAGTATACAGAATTGGATAATGATAGTATACAGAATTGTACAATGATAGTATACAGAATTGGATGATGATAGTATACAGAATTGGATAATGATAGTATACAGAATTGGATAATGATAGTATACAGAATTGGATAATGATAGTATACAGAATTGGATAATGATATAGTATACAGAATTGGATGACGATAGTATACAGAATTGGATAATGATAGTATACAGAATTGTACAATGATAGTATACAGAATTGGATGATGATAGTATACAGAATTGGATGATGATAGTATACAGAATTGGATGATGATAGTATACAGAATTGGATGATGATAGTATACAGAATTGGATAATGATAGTATACAGAATTGGATAATGATAGTATACAGAATTGTACAATGATAGTATACAGAATTGGATGATGATAGTATACAGAATTGGATAATGATAGTATACAGAATTGTACAATGATAGTATACAGAATTGGATGATGATAGTATACAGAATTGGATAATGATAGTATACAGAATTGGATAATGATAGTATACAGAATTGGATAATGATAGTAAGCTTATACAGAATTGGATAATGATAGTACATACAGAATTGGATAATGAGAGTATACAGAAAAATAAGATTACGTTCACTTACAGAGAGTACCGTTGCAGAGGCCGAGGGTGGGCTTAAGATGAGAGTTTTTGATAATCCTATCTGCATTAATCTACTATTCTTATTGGCTTAGCTTAAAGCGCCGCACTCGATAACAATTTCCGCTGGTATACATGTACAAAAATTGTACATAGTAGTCTCGTTTTCTTAGTCCAATCTGTATGTTACGTCTAATGTAAAATACAGGATCAAGCCACTTTGAAAGGAAAAAGTTGTTTGTATTACAGTGGAGCTGATTTATCGTATAAATACTATGGCCCACCAAGTGGCATAATGCCACCTGACAATATAATCGATGGTTTCTGTCACATTGTGTACTTACCTGAGCAGTGAGCAGAGAGCACTCGCTAGCTACTGTTGTAATATACTTAAAACATTAAGTTGATTATACCATTATGAGCAAGATATTTTAAAGAACATGATTAACATAAAGATACAGGCCAAACAACAATAAGTTATCGATAAACTTAACATAGGCCCTACTGCTGCTGCCTTGGCCACAACTAATATTGCGTTTGCTGCTGCTGCAACTATCATTTTTAAAATATTAATTTCAATAAAATTTCAACATGTGGATGTTGCTGTCATAGGCGTACGGGAGATTTCAGCAGTGGGGGGACAAAGATTGAACTTCTGCCCGAAAAATATATCCGTCAAACCGTCAAAAAGTTGACGACCTTTTTTTTAGTCATTCCGGTCTGTCATTGCCCGAAAATGACCTTTTTGTTTTAGTCATTCGGTCTGTCTTTGCCCGAAAAACCAACCAGACTTGCCCGAAAGTGGGAGGCAATTGCCCCCCCTGCACCCCCGCCTCGTACGCCTATGGTTGCTGTGACTTTGGACCGAGGGTATTTTCTGATAAATTGGGGTTACGGGGTAGAGGTGGAGGATTGAATCAAGTTGAATGATGCTGCCTTGAATCTGAGTTTGACTGGAGTCAGATGGTGTGGAAAGGGATCGGTGTATACTATAGGCTAATCTTTTTTGCAAAATATGGTAAAACTAGTAAATATTGTGAGGCTGTTAAAGTGCTATATCCTGATGATACAACACTTTTACTAGATTCACAATACTTGTACATGCAGGCTTGCCTGGGAAATAACTTTCAAATTTGTCAACACCATCGTGTCGCATGAGTGATGTGTCTTGTGCATATACCTCAATGCCTAACCCACAGAACAACAATATGCTTGCGATTATGTCAGCAAAGAGACATCGATCCTTTTATGCAATTGTTTGTATGTGCACTTGTTATAGCGCCCCTTCAAGCTTTGTCTACTCAGAGGCGCTCCCGATGCAGAGCGGACACTGCATCGGAGTTTCACGCCGAAGCGCTGAGCAATTGTGAGTGAAGGACTTGCCCAAGGTCCTTACGCGGCGAGATGGATTCGAACCTCGAACCTTTCGGCTCCAAGGCAACGACGCCACCACTATACCACCGCGCCCCACAATTAATGTAAGCCCTACACGTGACCGTTTTCACCAAAATATCTGTAGGTCTATGTTTTCCAATAGATCTATAGTTTCACTATAGGAAATGTTTTAGCTTAGCTGGGTAATTTGGAAATTATCAACAATCATTAACCTCGAAGTGTAAATGTCTCGGAAGTCGGAAGTATGCAGAACACAACAAGAGTTTAATTTTAAACAGTTAGATTTTTCATTTTTGTGTGTCCAATGTCCATGGCTAATACAACCTGAAGCACATTGACAGGAACAGTCTCCTTGACCACGTGATGAATGCGGAATAGGTTAGTTGTTTCTATTTCAGACGCATTTTGCTGAGAGAGAGACTCACTCTAGCGAATGATGCAAAACTTAGTGCAATAAAGTATGCCTATGCTTAATCTGGAGTCGATATTTGGCCCCTCACTTTTGCGATTTATATCAAAGACATTTGTAATGCTTCTAGCCTACAACAGCTCAGACTTTTCTGGCGACACTTATGGCTTTGATACTGGTAAGTCCATAAAATTTAATGTGATCTATGCCTACCGAACTAGGCAAATTATAATTATCAACCAGAAACAGTTTCCGAAAGGTTCAAAGTTGGGCGCAGATGGCACAATGTTTTTGAAATGTTTTTGGAATTGTGATCGTCTGCTTTTTGAGGGTGTTTAGAATATTTCTAAGCATTTGTTCTTCATCGAGCATTTTTTAGAAACATCCTTGAAGAAATTTTAAAATTAGCATCAAGCCAGAACAACTGATTGCTCGAATGCTGAGTTGTGAGATAGGCAAAACATTCTTCACCTCCCAGAATGATTCTAATAGGCCTACCGAGAGGGTATTTCTTGAGATTGAAATCAGTAGAAGTGCCTTGCAAAGAATTGATCAGTGCTGCATGAGAACAATTTTGAATCATTCGGAATAGCTTTTGTCTTTCTTCGAGAATGTCTAGAGCAGGCTTGACTGAAATAATAGTAATTGTAGTAGTAGTAGAAGTAGTTGTTGTTGTAGCATTATTATTATTATTATTATTATTATTTTTTTTTTTTTTTTTATGCCCTGAGGTACTTCATTCCCCCAGGGACTTATGGACTATTATTAACTGAAGAATGTATGTCTGGTGGGTCAGGCCTCGTCTTCAGGGTGTGAGGCAAAAGTGCCTTTGAAAGCGACCAGGTTGTAGCGTTGGATGCAAATGGACAGACGTTGAAAAAGAAAAGAGGCTTCACGTCTGTCACCACTGATTGAAGAGATGCGGCTGCCAATTTCATTAATGAAGTCTATTATTATTATTATTATTATTATTATTATTACTATGACTAAATTAATAGTAGGCCCCTAGTACTAGTAGTAGCAGTAGTAGTAGTAGTAGTAGTAGTAGTAGTAGTAGTAGTAGTAGTAGTAGTAGTAGTAGTAGTAGTAGTAGTAGTAGTAGTAGTAGTAGTAGTAGTAGTAGTAGTAGTAGTAGTAGTAGTAGTGGTATTGGTGGTGGTGGTGGTGGTAGTAGTAGTAGTTAGTATTAGTAGTAGTAGTAGTAGTGTTAGTAGTAGTAGTAGTGTTAGTAGTAGTAGTAGTAGTAGTAGTAGTAGTAGTAGTAGTAGTAGTAGTAGTAGTAGTAGTAGTAGTAGTGGTATTGGTGGTGGTGGTGGTGGTGGTAGTAGTAGTTAGTAGTTAGTAGTAGTAGTAGTAGTAGTAGTAGTAGTAGTAGCAGTAGTAGTAGCAGTAGTAGTAGTAGTAGTAGTAGTAGTAGTAGTAGTAGTAGTAGTAGTAGTAGTAGTAGTAGTAGTAGTAGTAGTAGTAGTAGTAGTAGTAGTAGTAGAGGTTATAGTAGTATAGTAGCAGAAGTAGGGTATGCCAGCGATACTAACAGCAGTACTGTTGCAGTAGCGGTAATGATGGTGGCTAATGGTGGTGGTGTTGGAAGTTGTGGTGGTATAGTGGTAGTGATGGCGATTGTGCTGCTGGCTATCACTTGGACATCTAAAGGTATTAGTGAATGGGATCGATTCTAAGCACATTAGGCCTACGGCATGATTTCGTGCAGATGAGGCAAATAGAAATATCCCTGATTACGATTTTCTGATGTATAGAGCAAGCGTTTAATTGTTATTCAACCTTTAACGTATTTCCGCCGCGACGCGCTTGTCGTTGTCGCTATCTAAACATAATTACTGGCCAAGTAATTATCTTTAATTAGAACATGTGGCCGATTCCAGGCGCATTGCGGCATGGTTGCACGCCTATCGGTCTATAAAATCAGCTCTGCTATAACATGTGTATATCATGTGTAGACTTCGTTAGCTTGGATTAAAGATCTATTGTAAAATACAGCCTAAAACCCATATCAAACATTGTTTTCAAGGAGGCAAAATATGCAGAAAAAAGAACTTGAGGTTGCAGCTGCAAACATCACTGTGTGTGTGTGCGTATGTGTGTGTGCGCGTGTAGGTGTGTGTGTTTGTGTAAGGAAACGGGTGCTGTGTTTACCCTATCTGACTATATAATTTACCAACGATGTCGATAATTATGTTCAGACTGGTACAACAATGTAGCACTTGCACAACTGGTCCAACTGACTGAACTGACTGAAGTGAAATTATTTTCCTTTCTTAACAAGACATTATTCTCGATGGAACCCGATCTGCCAGCAACACAAAAATATTCTATTGCAACCAATTTCATGCATTGCCTACACATGTATGCTCACTGCCAGATTGAATATCACGTGACGACTGTTGACCAATCACGACGTCGACATTCAACGTCGGCCACGTTCAGGCAGAGACAGAAGGAGACTGTGTACATCGAGTTGATGTACGATGCCGCATCATCAGCTTCATCATCATCATCATCATCTACGGAAGCATCTGCGCAGCACCAGCAGCAGTAGCAGCATCTGCAAATGCACGAACTGATAACAGCATTGACCGAACTGCTACTGGATACAGCGGCTGCAATTCATCCAAAATAGTGAGCGATAGAGAACGATAGAGTGAGACAAAGAGAGAGACACAGAGAGAGATAGATCAAGACATATAAAGCGAGAGACACAGAGCGAGTAGTAGTAATGTACAGTGGTGTAGCGTATGTTTCTCGTCAGCAGTATAGCCTCTTTTCCTTAGCATTGTCATAGAATAGAATAGAAGACGCGATGATGCTGATAAGGCCAGCCTCTGCAGCGGGGCTTCCTCTTGTCAACGGCGCCATGGCTGCTCTCTCTGCTGCTGCAGCAGCCGCAGCAGCAGCAGCATCTCGTATTCAACCGACTCATGGACCTCCTCGCATCACTGGTCTTGTCAACGTTAAGGTAACGTCAACCGTTCTCTCCTAATGTTTGTTCCGCTTTAACATCAACAAACAAAAGCAACTAAAAGACTACGAATATTCTTAGCTTAGTTAGCTATAAATGCTTCTGCCAATGCTATTGTATTAAGTCAACCTCTAAGGTTATAATTATCGTGTAGCTGTTTGTTGTATAAGGCATCAAATCACGGCACCTAACTAAATAATCGTACTTGAATTTCCATATCTACCGTCAGCCTATATTATATACCAACCCCTGCAAATATCTAAATCACGACAGTAACGATTCTTTAAGTTAAGTTAACCCTTTGATGCCGAGAGTGTAGTAAAATGTATGGGAAGTCCTATACCCTCCGGCATTAATTAAGCTTATTCGTTCATTCATTATCCATTCACTGCAAAGAATTTTATATTGTGTCCTTCAAGCCTAGGCTATTAGCCTATTACACAGGAGCGCTCCCGAGCGCTCAGTAGCCTACATGTACATCTGAATGAAAAGACAGTTTTGAGATGGGCATGAAAGGAATCAGAGTAGGCTAGACTGTGGGGTAGAAGCGCTTGGTCAAATGAGACCCGCTGAGCCCCGCTCCCAGTGGCGTAACAACCATGTAACGAAGGTGGACAAAATCCACGGGCCCCCGAGCTCCAAAGGGCCCCCAAGCTTAGTAAGTAAAAAATTCATGTACTTTTTGGAGTTTTCCGTTTTTCAGTTAGTTTCATATTGTAGAGTCTGACCATATGTAGGCCCTAGGCCTATTCTGGATACAATGGATATGATAAATGACACGCATGTGTCGTGTCTGTCGATACTGTATGGGTCATCGGATTTGAGAACATTTGACCCGTAGTAGACATCAACACTTAGTTGTACGTTAGGGGTGGGGTCTGCGGTTATGGTAGGCCTATACGTTCATCCATGGAGGTCTAGCTAGGTTCATCCTATAGCCTAGTGTCCGAGAAGGCGAAGCAGCCCGACCAGAGGTGCATACATAACTTAATCGTCCTTATCCGACCTGTCAAATCCAGCGTTAAGGAATGATGCTTGAAGTAGTATTTGTTTTCTTTTCCACTCTCTAATTATAGCTGTGTGTGTTTGTATCTGTCTGTCTCTTTCTGTCAGACAGACATAAAGAGACAGATAAGTCTGTCTAGCTGTCTCCTTCTCTTTCTTCTGTCTGTCTGTCTGTCTGTCTGTCTGTCTGTCTGTCTGTGTCTCTTTCTCTGTGTGTGCGCATTGTGTGTACCTGTCTTTGTTTCTGTCAATGTCTCTACGAGCCAAGCGTTGAAGTGACTGATACACGCTGCATATTGCAGTGTTCATTCCGTCGCGCTCATAATAATATCTTAGATCAACTATTTCACTGGACAGGCTTGATAGTCTTTCTCGCCTTGCAATCGAAAACGAAGGTGTAATACAATTGAATATCGATGACTTGATACACACTTTTGCGAACAGTCAGTAAGGCTATAGAATAGCAAAGTTGACGAAGTAATTCTACGAAGAACTACAGACCACAGTGAGTCTGCATTACAGGCATGCATGCACGTACGTGCGTGTAGGCTATGTATATATGGACCTTTGTATGGGTGTCATGACAACTGGTCTACAGACAACTGGTCTAACGACAAATGGTCTACAGACAACTGGTCTAACGAGAACTGGTCTACAGACAACTGGTCTAACGACAACTGGTCTATACAGACAACTGGTCCAGTGTTTGAGAAACGGAAGCTGGATGAAAGTTTGTACAGCTGAAATGGAGGCTGGATTGATGAAAAACGCAAGAGAATTGGAAGCTGGATGAAGGTTCTTTTACAGGTGCTGGATGCATGTTGAAAATAAATGAAATCATTGATTCAGCTAGCTTCCATTCAAGCTAGAAAACCATTTAGCGTTTCTTCATAAATAAAAGTTTCTATTTCACCAATACGAGTTTTCTGTAGACCAGTTGTCGTTAGACAAGTTGTCTATAGACCAGTGGAACCGTTTTCTTGTTTTGCATTGAACCATTAATGTGCCTTAACAATGGATTATTGATGACAGCGTTTAATATTGACATTCATAAAGCGAAACTTTACGAAAACTCACCAGTATAGGCTTATACTGTTGCGCTACCAAAATTACTTAAGATAATTATATAAGGCATTCTTGTTTTTAAAATAGCCATCTCATTGCTTTCACTGTTTAGTCCCATTAAAATCATAAAATGGATAGGGGCCCCCAAGCTGATAGTGTCCACGGGCCCCCGACTCAGTTGTTACGCCACTGCCCGCTCCATGCAGAGCTAGGGGCCAACCACTGAGAAAGTATGATTCTGCTTAGTAGACGTGTATGGATGAAAGATATATTAAGCACATCTTGCTCTTTATATATACAGAACGGTGAGAGCGAATATCCGGTGTGCAACTCTGCCACTGCTTGCACTCTGCCAGTGCCAGTCCCGAGCCTGGATAAAGGAGGGCGTATTGTGGCTGTGTATAGGTCTACGGAAAAAATGTGACAGAAATGTAGTTAATGGTAGTAGGAAATAGTACCAAAAGTGCGAAAATAAACCAATTTGGTATAAGTTATCTTGGCATGATAATGATATACCAAGTTGATATGCATTGGATACATCATGCAAATGCAATCATGCATGATGCAGGTTTACGTGTTGAACCGACTCCTCCCATCTGCAGTGAGGTCACAGACTTACATGTATGATGTCAATACACACAACGCGTAACAAGTGATGGTGACAGTTAATGTTACGCCAGAAACGCTTAAGTTATAGCTTATGTGCATGGGCGGAGACCTAGGGGGAACAGGGGGCGACGGTCCCCAAAGAAAGGAGTTTGGGGGACGGCCCATGTATTGGTCCCCCCCCCCCAAAGTTGAGCGTCAAGACTTTCACGGCAGGTGAAAAAACCAATTTTCATGAGGAAATAGAATTGACTTTTTGGACTTTTTGAGGCAAATGACTAAAAAAAAGGTCATCAACTTTTTTGGCGCGAAAATAGAATTTGTTCTTGACTTTTCTTTGGACTTATTGAGGCAAATGACTAAACAAAAAGGTCATCAAGGTTTTTTGGCGACGGAAGTAGAAAATTTTCTTGGGAAAAGGGTCGCGGAAAATTTTCGCACGTCAAGAAATCTCGCGTCTTTCCTTCGGCCACCCGTCCGTCCCCCCAATCATCAGCCCAGGTCTCCGCCTATGCCTATGTGTATGTAAATAAATTATATATTCATTCATTCGGACATTTATATAGCGCTCCTTCAAGTAAAGCAAACTATTCTGAGGCGCTCAAAAAACTACTCAGATGCGCTCATATATATATATAAATATATATAATATATATATATTATATATACATTATATATATAGCCTAGTTCAATCCACCTAAGGATGAGCAATTCATGAACTGCCTAGGCCTATGTGCATCCAGGCCCGGATCTACAGTTTTGGGGACCCTGTGCTGATCGAATGACGGGGCCCCTTATAATTTTAGGAAGCCAGGCAGACATACAATAACCCGAAACATAATCTGTTATAGGCCTACTTTACAGCACATAAGAAGTAGATAGGACAACAATATTGTCACGAACTCACGACTCACGCACTGACATCATGGGCGGAGTTCGGTTTCCGTTCTTGGGAGGGGGGGGGGGTAAAAACTTGGGCTTAGGTTGGGGTGGAAACTTAATCCAGAGCGAGCGGCGCCAAAAAAGTTTGAATCTTCGGCACAAAAGTTGAAAACCTTTTTTTAGTCATCAGGTCGAAATCTCATAAAAGTTTTGATAAAACCATGCTATTTTCCCCGCCCAAAAAGGTGATTACCTTTTTTTAGTCATGACTCATGAGGTCAAAATCTCATAAAACCTTACTATTTTCTCCGCCAAAAAATTGACAACCTTTTTTTAGTCATGAGATTGAAGTTTCGGTTCGTGATTTTTTCCCCCGCATATATTTTCGAGTCTGGGCCTCCCCCTTAGCCCCTGATAAACTCCGCCCACCGCCCATGGTTCGGCTTCCTTATAATATTATTGGTGATTATCCACGTAACCCTGGGTCTTCTTCTATTATCATCGAAAGTCCCTCGCATTTCCTCCACAAAAGTTATCAGTGACTCGTAGGCTACAGTTTGAGAGGGATACATCAAAGTGACGTCATCATATACTATGACATTATTTGGTTATATATTTAGTCATAGCTTTTGCTAATTTGCTATGCATAATGCATTCAATTTGCACTGTTTCTTTCCTGAATCCTCACTTTATTAATTTTTAACTTTTACAATTTTGGGGCCCCACCGAAACTTGGGGCCCTGTGCTGCAGCACAATCAGCACCGTGGTTAATCTGGGCCTGTGTGCATCTGTTCGTTATAACTTATAGCAAGGTTGTATTAATACACAGTTGCTTAAAGAGCCTTGAATAGCCTTTGTCTTTCTTTCCGCAAAATAAATGGACCGCTGCTCGACAAGAGCCGTCTGGAAAATTTCCGTTCATCAAATCAAATAGGACAATCGTCAAGGTCTTTATCAGATGACAGTTGATCCTTTACTCGTTTATTTCATTTCGACAAGTGGGGATCAAGCGATCATCCGCAGATATAATGTATACGTCGTAAAAAAACAATTTGCTTGATGGCTAGAAATAGGTCTGCTGCTGTCAGCATGGAATAATTGTTCACGTGACGTCGTCGTGACGACTTCTGACCTTGGCGCCACCACCGTTGTCTGCTCAAAGTCGTCTGCTCAGAGTCGTTTGGAACTAACCCTTGCAGCAGCTGACTGTCTGCAGCTGCTGCTCCTGCTTCTACTGCTGCTGCTGCTTCTGCTTCTGCTGCTGCTGCTGCTGCTGCTGCTGCTGCTGCTGCTGCTGCTGCTGCTGGTGGTGGCGTTGAGTTCTCACTGGCATGCACGCAACAACTGATTCGAATGATGTGCAGACGGCGGCTCATCAGGCCCCGCGCGCCATCCGACCGATCGATAGCGCCCTAATGACTCCGTTGCTGGCTGGCTGGCTGGCTGGCAGCACGAACCAATGGTTGCCATGGTGACCGATCGAGACAATTTACGAGGACGCAGTGCAGCAGCTATTCCGTACATTATTCACAGAGAATCGCGCGAAGGCGAACATAGATTTCCGATGACGTGAGGAGCTGCTCTCTGTAATGGACGTCGTTCGGACGAGGGCAACGAGGCCTTGCATGGAAAGTACGCTGCATGGCGACGAACATATTTATGGATGCAGCAATGAAATGTAACTATGCAGGGACGCAAATTATTCGCAATTTTAGACTTCGCATATTTTCGGTCTATGCTTCGAAGCAGATTGAGCTGGCAGCTTAGTCAAAAGCACCCAATATACATGTATATAAATAAAATTTATATGTAATTTATATATAATATATAATTTATATATTATCATTATTATGTATACATCATCCGAAAGGCGATAAGGATCCTGAAGACTGTCGAGGAAATGAATTACAATAATGTTGAACCTTTTGGGAGAAGTTAAAAATCAGGTTCTCTGTGAGAATCATATTTTTGCACAATGGAGAAGCCATTGAGCAGCCGAACGAAACGATCCCTCTGCTAACTCCTCCGATACGAGAAACGTTGGTCATTGACTGCAGTCATCAAAGATCGATCTGTCCCTGATCTATAATTGCTCCTCCACACTTAGTCTTGGGAGCGGCATGCCTTCATTTATATGACATTGAATGAATGATTGTGGTTGGGTTCAATTCTCACGGCGGTATAGCCTCGTAAAACGCTTAAGATCATCCCATACATGTATATCATACAGGTTCAGTATTGACTCACCCGTCCGTCCATCCACTCATCTATTCATCCATTCATCCATCACATCCATCTGAACTCGTAGACAATCCATCTGGTCGGCACGTAGCCTACTCCACTTTTAGTCTAAGATAGATGGGAAATGACAACGAAGCCCTAGCTACTTTTACACAAATGGGTAAAGGAAAGGTTTGCATAAACCATACATCACTTGAATTCTTAAACATTGTGTTTGAAGTTAAGTTTAAAGACAAATAGAATAACCCAGAAAAATTTGGATAATAGGGCCAGTAAAAGCCCAGTATATCTAGACCAAAAAGCGAAACTAAACTTTGCGTCGATGACTATAAATGAATGTCTTTGACTGTCTGCAGTTCTGATCGAACTCTCTAAGATGCAGAGATACATGTGTAAATTGTAATGTACATAATATTGCATAGCCTAATCAGCATTTATTCGACCTTGACCTGCATCTATATTGACCGAGAACAGAAGACCGTTTGAACAGAAGGCCTAATTCTTTTTAAGTTGTGTAACGCTGGTGTACCTTCGATATTCAATATCGTTGTGATATTTTTTCCCATAGTAGACATTTGAATGCTTCAATGCCCGTGAATGCGCCGATCCTGTGCACTCGGCTTTAGTGTAACCTATATATAGGCACCAGCAGCAGCAGCAGCAGCAGCAGCAGCAGCAGCAAAACAGCCCGAATCCCCGCTGCATATTTCATCATCAACTGCTGCTGCTGCTGCTGTTCGACCAGTGCAGCTGCCCTGCTGCTGCTGCTGGCGCTGCTGATGAGGATGATGTGATGGAGACTGCTACAGGTTCTCTTTGGTACCGCATGCACTGCAGGCTTCACGCGGACAGCTGCTGTGCTTGATATCATAAAATTATAGGCCTGAGGTTCTGAATCTACAAACGCGATGAGATGGTACTTGCGTTATCGCATTTTGGTCTGCAGAGATCATTGTGTCTATAATATTGCCTGCATGGTTAAACATTCCACAGTAGAGACCTTGCTAAGCCACGGCCGTATTCAGTGCATTGGATTATAGGACACCCTCCACTGACACCTTCAAACGTCGCTGAATATCGGATATTTTTGAGCTTTGACAGAATGGAAACTACTTTGCCCTGGAGTTGTCTATGGATTTACATGTGTTAATAATGACACATCCCTCGAATTCGGTGAAATAAACTATTTTTCTGTCAGCTCGGTGTTTGATCGATTTCGATTAAATCAGTTTCCTGATCGTTTCACGAAGTCGTTGTGATGTTCAGCAGCATTACGAAGATATCTCCTGCACAGTGGTTCATAAACGTTGATTTATGCGTAATAATTATAGACGCTCACCGGATCTTCTCAGTGGCATTGCAAATTTCATCGTAGTCTTGACAACAAATGCGTATCGCGACAAGTGTTAAAATTTGTGCTAACTATGAATAGATATCAAGCTCTATCACAAAGTGTCTAATAGCAGGCAGTTGAAACATCCGAAAGCACGAATTTTAAAAAACCTGATTAATTTCACATAAAGCTACGAAAACGATAAACAAGCGGCAAGGAGCCGTAGCCTATAGGCCTAGAGTTTTCTGCAAATCGGGAGCATGCGTATGATGGAGTGTGAACCAATTCTCTGACTGCAGTTGCCTCCAACAAGGAAACATGTCTTCTTTAATTTTCTTCGCTCCAACGTCGACTGGAAGTTGTGCTGGGTACATGGTAAGTTTTCCATTTTAAAATGAAGATATAAGGGATCCGTTGCTCAACGGCTAAATAGGCCTACAAATACACACGTTTCTCTCCGTTCATTTATCAATAGATCGATCGGGTGAAATTCTTCACCACCGCAATCGAATTTGGCTGATTGTGATTTATAGATAGCCTATAATTGTAGACCTATTCGATTTAAGTTAAAGAGATCCACTGAACTGATTTGGTGTTGTAATTAGCGTCACCACAGGCATATATAGGCCTATACTCCACAGAATCTTAAATAAACAACTTATCAGCTGCATGTCTTCATTTTGACTATTATAAGCAATATATATATATATATATATAATTATGTATATGACGCTGATCATCACCGCAGTCCGCATGCGCGCAGGCACAACGAAACCATAATTATAGGTCTAGGCTACCCGTAGCCCACATGACGATTATCGTCTATTTCTCAAACTTTTGGAATAAGTACAACATCACGATTAGTGACTTTACGAGTTAGCATGACTCTGCTGTTGACTTGCACTTTAGTCAACTATATAAATCACATGCTTATCAACAGACGCTTAGACTTATCTACTGGCTTAGCGATTTGTTATCGACTTCTTAGTCAACCCGGTAGGCCTATTATAATCAAGTAGTTACCCAATAATGTAATGAATTTTGGCCATCTGCAAAGCGACTGTGAAACGTCAAAGTGAATTTGTGAAATCGAGTGACATGAGCATGCTAATGTTCATGAAAGGAAAAAAAGCAGACGACATTATTTAGGCTGAGCCGCAACTGATGACTGTTAGTCTGTTGCGCTGTGGTTGGCACATTGTAACCAAGGATTGCCTCCATCCTGATGTTGTTATCGTCATCAAAAATTGGAAATACAGAGACCACAAATAAAATTTTCAATAAGCAAAATATGCGAACGAAGTCGCTAGCAGTCGTTGGCTTAGCGACTGGTTTCGACTTGAAGGCCTAGCAATGCGTCAAGGGATTAATGACGACATCGTTCTGTGTGCCTCTAGTGCCTTGTCGGCATTTCCATGGGAGTCATCTGGGACCCAATAATGCCGTGTGCTTGCATTGGTGTTATCCATTCCCCCGTGTTTACACCGGTCCACCGATGGGAATATTGGTCCTATAGGCCTATTATCCGATTTATACTGGCATGGCACATATGACTTGTCTGCAAGTCTGCATACAGTGTAGGGCTTTAGGCCTATGCTTTGTATCATATAAAGTTTATTTGTGTGTCTGCCTTCTGGTCTATCTGTCTGTCTGTCTGCCTGTCTGCCTGTCTCTGTCTGTCTGCCTGTCTGTATGCTTGTTTGCCATAATAATATCCTTTTTCTCTGTATGTGTTCGTGTTTTCTGTTGACACAGATGGTTCAGAGTCCGCTCAGCGCAGCAGTAGGGTCAGCAGCAGCGGCAGCGGCAGCGGCTTATCCAAGCCTCGGCGGTGGCCATCATCATCCGCCAGCATCATTAGCAGACATTCAGTCGCTGCAGTCGGTCGTAACTTATCCAGCTTCCGATCACTCTGCTCCTTCTGCTCCTCCTGCTCCTCCACCTCATCCACCATCACTTCCTGCAGCTGCACTGGCTCTCCTCCCCGTTCCCCCTTCTTCTGCTCAGCGCCCACGTGACTCGACCATCGTCGGAGCAATAAACACAACAACAACGACGACATCATCATCATCATCATCGTTCAATCCGAACCAATCCAACACCGACGAAGGATCCACTGTAAGCCTCTCCTCCGATGGTGATCATTAGGACAAAAATCATCATTCGTTTGTGATGCTGTTCTTTTTTTGGATGGGATTGATGATAAAATATCAATTCCTGATTATTATTATTTCAGATCTATTTTCGTAGCAATATAGGTCTATATAGTCCGACTTGTTTATTGTGGCGCACGGTGGTGTAGTGGTGGGTTCGGTGCCTTGGGGCGCCGCCGGAGGGTTCCAGGTTAGAATCCACCCTCGAGCCGCCGCGTAGGGACCTTGATCAAGTCCTTCACTTGCAATTGCTCGTGCGCTTCGGTGTGAAACTCAGATGCAGTATCCGCTTTGTAGTCAGGAGCGTATCTGAGTAGAGAGCTTAATTGACGGGGCGCTGCAGAAATGGATAAATAAATAAATGAATAAACCTCTTCTTTTTCTTTTCTTCTTCTTCCTATTCTTCTTCTTCTACTTCTTCTTCTTCCTCTTTTCTTCTTTTACTTCTTCTTCTTCTTTCTTCTTCTTCTTCTTCTTCTTCTTCTTCTTCTTCCTTCTGTTCTTCTTCATGTTCAAATTAAAAGACTAACCCTACCAAAGAATATTAAGCATCCGTCCAAGCATTTCAAACTCTTGAGCTTTGACTCAATTTCACTCAATTAAGACTTGGCAGTATTAGGCCTACTTAACGATGGTATTATTATGATATTACTTAATGATGATAATTTTTATTATGATATTATGTTATTATTTAATTATGATAATTTTTATTATGATATTATAATATTATTCAATGATGATAATTTCTATTATGATATTATGTTATTATTTGATGATGATAATTTTTAATATGATAATATATTATCATTTAATGATGGGACATCTGTTTTCGTTTGCTTCCGTGGTAGAACGAGCAGACGACTTCTGCAGTTGCAGCAACAGATCAGCCGACGTCATCGTCGTCGTCATTGGCAACGCATCAACAGGTGGCAGCGGGACAGACCGGATCCCAACCCCACCACGTGACGGGGGGATCTGGACCGAAAAGACTTCACATATCAAATATTCCATTCCGCTTTCGAGAGGCGGATCTGAGAAATCTATTGGAGGCGAGTTTAATCTGAATTTTTTTATATTTCATACAAATAATTCTATGAACTGCCCTAATAAACTTGTATTTTCCATACGAGACGACTACCAGACCATTGTTTGCAGGAACTCTTGCAAAAAACGACCACTCTCTGATGCCTTCTACGTTTAATTTCGTTACTATAGAAATCATTACAGTGAGAGAAAGACAGATGGATGGACCGACGAACGGATGGGCGGGCAGACAGACAGATAAACAGCGTATATTATTATCAGCATGCACACAGTCGGAAATGCGATTGTTTGAGAGAGCATGTTTTCATTTATAACATTGTATAAAGGATGGTGATTGGTTACAATTCTCACGGCGGTATAGCCCCGTAAAAAAATTAAATGCATACATGTTCAGTAATGACTCATCCATCCATCCGTCCATCCATCCATCCATCCATCCATCTATCCGTCTGGTCGACACACTATCCTACACATCAAACCTTTGAAGTTTTATTAGAGCTACTTAATCTGTCAAAATGACCCTGATTCCCTGAAGAAGATGCATGCATGGTATTGCTCACACTTGGTCTAGATTCTAGAAGAACATAAAAAACTGAACAGTCCATGATATAATCATTTGATGAGGATACGTCATGTCATAACGAAACCCGTTGGTATAGGCTACGTTATCTCTTTGATTCTGGTTTAGGACTGGAACAGTGCGATTGCGACAGTGGATAAGTTATAGACCTATTAAGTTACGGTACCTTGTGCAGCGGCTAACTTTGCAATTTGTCTGTTTCTGCGTTTCGTAGGTGTTCGGCCATATAATAGACGTTGAAATAATATTTAACGAACGAGGCTCAAAGGTAGGCTCAATGGACAGGCAGACTGCTGACTTTCTTAAACTGTGTGCAGATGATAGCCTATATGGAAAATAATGTTGACATGTTTAAAACAGAGTTTCTATTTTTTAAATTCAGTATAATAAATGATCCTTTCATCTCATAACTTAATAGGCTACTTGTAGTCGTCGTCTGTCAGCAAATAGGAGGATATAGGGGCTAAGCAGAAACAATTTAAGTCTTAAAGTCTTTAATATTCAGTTCTTGAATAAGGTATTCTACATAACCTAACTGTCTTAATATGTGGCATGTTTCTACCATGGATCATTTAGCTTCAACGTAATTGATTTTTGTTCCAACCAAAAAGTTGATCTGTTTGCTTTCTTATTTATCTTTCTAGGCTACTATATTTAAGCAATGCATTGGTAAAATAATGCCATGAAATTTATGGGACATAAACGCAACAAAAGACAAAAACATTTCAATATTAGTAGCCATTAATGAAAGTCGCAGGCATAGTATTATAATAATATTATTATCAGAGAGCGTTTGCATACATGTATGTGTCATTAATCAAAGTAATTCTATACATGTATGCTATTTTCATCATTCGTCGTATTGTATATTGCTTCCGTTTAGCCAGCGGCAGACGCCATCTTTGCTTCCGGTGGTTTAGGCTGCCACCCTGCTTCTCGTGTCCAACATGTACATTTGCAGTGTGAGCGTCGAGGAAGTAGAGAACCAGTCTGATATGGTATATACATATATCTAGGCCAGTTTTTAGAATCCTTTCCAAGATGGTCGCACGACACGTGTCATGTCACGTGTCATGGCTGCCATTGGTTGCATTGCATCCACCGTCAGTTTGTGTGTGTGCTTATAATCTTCTTCGAGGAAATGGAGAATGCCTGTTGAAAATAGTTTGATGAATCTGCTTGGTTATCGTTATTGCTACTACTCCTACAACTGCTACTACTGTTATTAATTTATTAATCTCTTTGGTAGCTGTGTCTTGCAGTGAGATGGTCATTGTAATTTGCATTGAGACTTGCCTGGTGTGTGATAAGCTTATGCTGTAATAGGTTCGGCGGCATGATGGTAATTTTGAATTGCTTGACATCCTGTTGTTCCTTTTGACGTTTAAAACTTTAAACCAATGCGTGTGTATTGCTAACCAGTCAATATTAAAAGCATCATAAAGTTCATACTCTGGTTCGTTCCAGCTGACACTTTTTAAACTACTCACATCACATTCTTAACTCGAGATTTTTTGCTTGTAGGCCTATGTATTGTCACAATTCTTCATTATCGATGGCCCATTAGTTCCTTCAAGTCTTAGGCTACTTCAGTTGCTCCATAGGCCTACTTTTGCTTCAACCGCTGTCAACCTGTCAACCTGTCTTTATGGCATCTTTTTTATTTTTTGAACTATCGATTTCGTTATATATATCTATAGGTCCTAATAATGTGTCTGGGTTCTCAATCAGCTGCATGGTCCAATATCGCAACTTCTCAAAAATCTTTGATCATCTGCAGAATTTAATCAAATATTTAGTTGTTTCACCGTCTTTTAGCCTACTACTTTCCTTTCTTATAGGATAATTACATATTCAACCCTGGAGTAGACATCTTGAGGTTAATGCTTGTTACTACTTTACGGAGTCTTTCACACCGGGAATATCCGATAGCCTAATTATGACAAAGTAATCAGCAAGGGTGAGAGGTTGAGAGGGTGAGAGTGGCAAATTCCATTTTCTCGCATAATGAAAGAGTGAATAGTACTACAGGGCGTCAATGCATTCTAATACTAAGTCTGTAAGGCGAATGCACTTTAGTTAATTATTAGAGCGCTGATTGATTAATTAATTATGTTTGCCGTCGATATTTTCTTATTTCTTGGCCAATAGACTATATTTCTATCGACCTCTTTCTTTATGAGCCAGCATCCCACTCTGCTTAATTGTTCTCATATTCTCCTCCTTCTATCGCCAATCTGTCCTTTCTTTTTATGTCTTTATCACCTTCATTGTCTCACTTCTCACCTCTATTGTCTGCCTTATCATCTCCATTGTCTGCCTTATCACCTTCATCGTCTCCTGCATCTCCTCCATTGTCCATTTTATCACCTCCGTTGTCTTCTTTATCACCTCCATTGTCTTTTTTCTTACATCCATTGTCTATTTTATCACATCTGTTGTCTCCTTTATCACCTCCATTGTCTCCTTTGTCACCTCCTTTGTCTCCTTTGTCACATCCATTGTCTCCTTTATCACCTCTGTTGTCTCCTTTATCACCTCCATTGTCTCCTTTGTCACATCCATTGTCTCCTTTATCACCTTCGTAATTCATTGTCTTTCAACCATTCTCGTTGATACTCTTCAGTGACGCAAATGTGACGTCACATCTCATAATTGCCTGTTTCTCAAAAACACACTAGCCGAACCTGAATCTATTTCTATTCTCACCTGAAAACTTCATTGCATGATCATTGTAGTCCTTAAAAAGTTAAAGTTCCTAATTCATGCCGTTACTATTCTAATTAGGCCTACATT
This sequence comes from Lumbricus rubellus, assembly GCA_945859605.1. NCBI lineage: Eukaryota > Metazoa > Annelida > Clitellata > Crassiclitellata > Lumbricidae > Lumbricus > Lumbricus rubellus. The sequence continues at coordinate 25,387,693 of OX243813.1, read as the reverse complement.
GCTTGGTTTTCGTCCCGTCTGGCCAGGCTGCTTTTCAATCACTTGTTAAGCTACAGGCCACAGCTCCTATTGCGGCTAACTCTAGCTTACACGCAAATAACGGATTACCTACCTTGGTGTAACTTCGCTTCTCTTTTCCGAATCCTGAAATCATCTTCTGAAGTCTAAACAATGTTGATTTATAAATGGTCTAATAGGACCTGCAGTGCAATTTTCTTGTGTTAGCACCATTTCGTCGGAGTTTTTGGTCCAGCATGCCTGCAACAGTGTAACAGTAACTGAATATGTGTACAATTATAATAGACGTAGCCTAAGCATCCGCACGTGACCGCTGGCGTTATGGCATTATCAATGCTGCCGTTGTTGGATGTTGAACGTTGTTGTGTGTTGATTTGCACTCTACTATAGCCTATACCTCACATTATGATGATAATACTAAAAAGATTATCACTTGGCATGATGACCGTTGTCGTTGTTCTGTCTTTCTTCAACGTGTGTTGTTGCACGTAGGGCTTCGGTTTTGTAACGTACGCCAGTGGCTCAGACGCTGATCGAGCGAGACACAAATTGAACGGAACCATTGTGGACGGTCGAAAGATCGAGGTGCATGACTAATAATATTTTGTATCAGTTTTTTTCTCTGTCTCTCTGTCTTCTTCTTCTGTGACGACGACGAGCCCGCCGCTATTCTTCAGTAATTTATCCTTTGTTGTCGTAGCGTAGTGTTGTGGTAACAACGTGGAGCAAATTGCGCGTAGTTATTTTAATTGTTGCCTCTTCAACTTCGATGTCCAGAAGATTATGGGTATTGTATCAAGTTTTTGCATTTCTTTATTTTATATGAAATGCAGCGCTCTTGACGTAAAAAATCGGCAAAATTAGGCACTTGCCAAAAAATAAAGAAATAATTAGGCTACAGATACCCACAACTAACATCAGACTCAATAATTGTTTACACACAGTCTAGCGAATAACCGATCTTAATATTCTTGATACACATTACACAAGCGCAGTAAACACAGACTGCAGAATAATCTAGAACTGGTGTTACCGCTAACCAGTGACAGAATTACAAAAATAGTTAGGCGCTCCATCGATTGCCACATACTGTGTATAGTTAAGAAACATTGTGGATTTTTGACTGACAATCTGAGCTACAAGTTGGTTTCTGCAAAGCTTCTGCATGCGGAGTCTTATGCTTTACGAGTTCCGATTAGGCCCATATGCTGTTAGGTTATAATATTATGCTTCAGTAAGTTTAGTTACTTCAACTAATGGATCTGAAATCATATTTTAAAGTTAACATCAGACTCGCTATGGGTATAAACCTACATGTTGTCTTATACCGGTACAGAACCATTTTGAATACCGTCAGTATGAGAATTGTGGAAAAATAACTGGAGGGGGGGGTTTGGCCTATGATAAACTTGAAATTGGGGTAAGAAAAACATACTTTAACATGGGGCTCTAAGAAAGACTGGGGGGTTGAACCCCCCCCAACCCCCCCGGCAATTCTCACCCTGAATACCGTTGCAATTAAGACTGAACACAGAGCGTATACAGCCACATCTGACGCATAGCTATAGCAACCATGCATAGATAACGCATAGCGACCACAGCTAACGTGCAGCAACCATAGCTAGCGCAAAACAATCATATTTAAGTCATCATAACTTGGCCTATGCCGGTATACAGCCTGGGTCTTACGATTCGGATAATCAAATGGCGCCCATCAGACGAGGCGGCAATTTGCTTTACGTTGTGATTTGACGATTGGGTTTGATTCGTTTTGCCATTTTGTTGCTAGAAAGTATACATCTCTAGTTTTCAGACGAAAAACACTTTCCACAGTCTGTTCATATTTTTCCCGCTTCCTGTTTATTTTCTCAGCAATTGTGATACGTTACTGACTGTATTGTAATTATTATAGAAAGCTTGAATATTGATTATGCGTCTAGGACTAAGTAACACTATAGCCTATATTTAAATAATTATTGTTCTCTCTTTTTGTATTTTGGCATTCATGCTAACTAGGTGAAGATCACGATTAGGTGAAGTTTAACTTTCTTGCAGCTTGATGAAGAAATATTTCGCAGTTTACTCACATAGTCCAATGTTAGGCTAATCATGGGTTATTTTTAAGCACTTGAAGTTTCGAGAATTGTTAAAATAGGTCTAGGGCTCTAGGCCTACTTTTACACATTGTGATCAGGGCCGTAGCAACAATGAACGTGGCCCCCTCCGAGCATAATGTCCCAGAAATTTCTGACAACCTTTTTTTAATCATCCGGCCAAAATCTCGGAAAAATTTCATCAATTCGCAGTCCGAAAAAGTTTATGACCTTTTTTTAGTCATTTCATTCATTTTTTGGCACTTTTAGGGGCCCCTCTCTTGCCGGGGGCCCCCTTCGGTCGGAGGGTACGGAGGGCGGTCGCTACGCCTCTGATTGTGATAACCTAATTGTAGGCTTCTGCGTTATAATAACTACATATGATGATATGTCTTGTGCAATGCTGTAATTCTAAGAATGTTGACTTATGAATAATTAATCGACTCAATAAAAATAGCTTTTCAGAAGAAGGCAGGAGTGGTCTAGAGTCTAGACTCTAGAGATGATAATATTATAGTAGGCTAAATTAGTGAATTAGCATTGCAAATCTAAAGTAGCGTATACAAATTCGTTTATTACACGCATGCCATTTTATAAATTAAAATTTCTGCGAATCGTTTAAAAAACTCAAAGCTTCTCCCAACATCAGAATGCCTTGACGAGCGGATTTGATTCATGTGATATGCTTTCCTAAAATTGTCTAATTATTTTAGATAAATAACGCTACAGCGAGGGTTACGAGTCGCAAGAATAGCATCACTTCTTATCTGCTACCTCATGGCATAACGAACTACAGTCTCACAAACCCAGCTGGTATAATCACACATTGCTTTTATTACATTATAAGTCTTTCTCGCAACCTATTCTCAAATCAGTCATACTGTCTAAAAGTTATTTAGCGCTACAGTAGTACAAGTAGGCCTACTTCTCAGGCGACGCTTAAAAGTTCATGTCATCAGTAATAAGAGGTTCTTTACTGGCTCCTTATTTTGCCAGCGTAGGTTTATTGAGTTTATGGTAGCTGCTCCAGTTTGGCGATGTCATCAAGGCCTCGCCTCAATTTACCTCCGAGAACTATATGTTGTCTTACGTCGGGTATCCAAGGACGATGTCGTCCCCCCCCACCCCGTGCACCGTATGCACGTTCTACGTAAATGGAGTCTTATTGGTTATATAGCTTCACTCATATATACTGCAACTATGAGGAATAGAGCCTTTTCTGCGGTGGGCTACGCTAGTGGTCTGCAACGTCCTTCCTTAAGTGCTACGCCTTAGACCCATGGGACTCTATACCGGAATCCTTCCTCCTCGTGCCACTTAAAACTGTTCTTTATGGACTCGCTGGAGTGGGGGAGCGCCTCTGAGTAGTTTCCTTGAAGTGGCACTATATGTATAGACCTATATATTCCTCGAATGAATGAATGAATGATTGAATGAATGAATGATTGAATGAATGATTGAATGAATGAATGATTGAATGAATGAATGATTGAATGAATGGTTGAACGAATGAATGATTGAATGAATGGTTGAATGAATGATTGAATGAATGAATGATTGAATGAATGAATGATTGAATGAATGGTTGAACGAATGAATGATTGAATGAATGGTTGAATGAATGATTGAATGAATGAATGATTGAATGAATGAATGATTGAATGAATGGTTGAACGAATGAATGATTGAATGAATGATTGAATGATTGATTGAATGAATGAATGATTGATTGATACCTGAGAATGGACTGATTTGCATAATATAGTGATTTACATGAAGTTCTTTGGTCGTTGTGTTGTCGTTGGCTGAAGATGCAGACACTACTTCACTGAAGATGCTGATGATTCCATCGATGCCACTCGCTGCGTTACACGGAACGACACTAGCCACCAGAGGAGGGAGGATACACGCAGCCTATACTCAGTCTGCTGCCGTTGCGGCCGCCACCCTCCGACACACCACTCCCATCGTATCAGCAACAGCCACGGGCATTCCATACGCCACGTGAGTATACTGAGTAGCCTACTTGAGAGTAGGCCTATACCGAGTACAGTGAATAGCCTACTTGAGAGTAGGCCTATACTGAGTACAGTGAATAGCCTACTTGAGACTAGGCCCATATACTGAGACTGAGTACAGTGAGTAGCCTACTTGAGAGTAGGCCTATACTGAGTAGCCTACTTGAGCGATTCGAAGCATTAAATAGAATTAGGCTATGTGTAAAACCAAATAGGATTAGACCTACGTGATCATTTACAAATTTTGAGCATATATTTATACACATACCTGTATAAAAAATTGGTATAATGTGCACGATATATTGGTACAGTGTGCACTGTGCAGTTGTGCACAAACATAATGGGTATACGGTACTTCATACAGACCTAGGCCTATAGTCCCAGATTCCCATGGAGTCTCGGAAAGTTGCTGACATTAGAATTGGTATCATGTGTAGAAATATGGTATCAGACGAAACACGAAACTGTTGTCTCTGTGTGAAAGTGCTGAATGTAGAAGAAGAAGATCAGTAGCCTACTTGGGTTTATTACTTTGTCAAAAACAATCCCGATCTTCTTTTTCAGAACTGTATATCAAGATCCGTTTCTAACGGCCGCATACGCTGACAGACTGCAGGTAAAACATGTCACCGTAGGTCGTTCTTTAGGCTATATTTAAACAAGGTCTTATGAGTACTCAAGCTTTCTGAACAGATCAACAGTAGCAGTAGTTGCAGCAATAGTAGCAGTAGTAGACCTAGTAGTAGTAGTAGCAGCAGCAGCAGTAGAGCTGTAGAAGTGTTATTAGAAGTAGCAGTAGCAGTTGTATTAAATTTCGAGGGTGCAGTAGGCTAGTTAATTTATCTGTCTGGCACTTAGAAAATTCTGCATGATCAGCCTCAGGTCGGAATTGATCACTCCGCCAATTTTGTTTTGATGTGAAGATATTAACTAAAGTGGAGAATATGGATCAATGCATCTTGGTGTTGTCTAATCTGTCCAGAATCTTCATTTTGAAGTGTGGAAGCAATGTTTCCATCATTATGGCGTGTATAATTATGTCGTCAAGTCTTCTACTCTGTAGCCTACCTTAGGTAACATCGCCTTTCTGTCACATTTCTGCCAGTGATCAAAGATTTTCATTTTCAGTTCTTTTCTGCTGTGGCGGGAAGTGCACTTCTAAAGCCTTATACTTTCGAAAAAGCGCTTCATAATAATTGTATGAATATAATTTTTTAATTATACGACTGGGATTGTTATCATCACAATTATGTTTCTTTAGCCGTATGGTTATGCTGCTGCGTCTACCGGAGGAGTTGCAGCCGGAGTCAGATACGTCATCCCTTCGCTTACAGCAGCAGCTGCAGCAGCAGCAGTGGCCACTGTTCCCACGGCTCAGGGGTATGCGACTTCTCAAATAATTTTTTTATAGCCGTCTGCGTGAATCGCGTTTGATGATGATGATGACGATGATGATGACGATATTAATAGTAAAAACAACAACAATCATGATATAATAATTATAGCAATAATAACAACAGCACCACTATACCACCACCAACAACAACAATAAGCTTACTAAACTTCTAATGCGCCTGCTGCTCAAGGCATCAATCGATGTGAATGTATATCGCAGAAGCCAACACCACTAGTTGGATCAAATTGCTCAAAAGGTTCGAATGTCAAAAGGTCAATCCACTCACTGAGAGTCAACTGAGCAATCTATAAAACTGAAATTACAGTCAATACATTATGGTTGATGCTCAACATTAAATTTAAGTGGCTCAGCATTAACTAAGAGAAGCGACATCAGAAAGAAAGCAATGGAGAAGGCTGGCCTTGTCGATCGCTAGAGTTCAACGAACTGACAGCACAAGGTGACAAGGTGACAGCATTTACTAGCCTATATTAAAAAAATTTATAAAATGAAAGAATTGTAAACCTCAATGCTAAATGCACGATGGGAATATAATGAGCTGTAACATCTTATCAATTTGAGAAAATTGTGATTAACTAGGCAATAGATGAAAAATCAACGACTTATAAATAGCCTAATGCGTTAACCAAGTTAATTAAGTAGCCTAACTGATAAGTAACTTCTCGTTCATTGAATAATGTTGTTCTTCTTTCATTATTTCATTATTTTGAGTTTAAAAAAAAATTAATATAGGCAACTTTCTCAACTAATTTCATCGTATCACTTTCGTAGGCTACTTTCTTTAGTGATCGAACATTTTATTCTTTTAAATTTTCTTTATATTATGCGTATCCTAAATAAATGTGTTTTTCTCTTAGAACTGCGCTCGTGTCGAGCTATGGTCGTGAATACGCCGCAGCGACTATTGAACCTTACCTCGGTCATTCAGTCGGTCCAATCACTGGATACGGGGTAACAAGAAAAAAGCTACAATAATAATCAATGATGAACAATTATTCTCTATGTCGTGTAAAATGTCAATCTCTCAATTTTCTCAATGTCACTCAAAGCTGCGCCTAGGAGTTCAGCTTATGCATCGACCTGATATAAAATCGAGCCTACAAGCTGTAGGTTTTAGAATACACCTCTTTCTCTCGGATAACGAATTGACAGAGAAATTGAAAGCGGTTATAATGAATATGTATAGGCCTACAAGATTGCGATTTAGCCTACTACATAATTCCTAAAGTCTTCTTGATAAAATATTATCCTAAAACTTAGTCATTGCTTCAGCTTAATAGGGCTTATTGCATACTGCGTAATTTCCATATTTTAAGATACCGTATATAGGCCTATATAAGCCTAGGCCCTATATATTAATATATACTAATATAGGCCCACATACTCATATATGTATAGGCCTACATTGTATAGCCTATATATATGTTGCAAACAATGACCCGATGGTTCGCAGCATTGAAATATAATTGTGATTATTATGTAGTAAGGCTAGCTGTGTATACTTGTGTGTTGTAGACGGCTCTTTATCGCGGAAGCTACCAACGTTTTGCTCCCTACTGAAACTTGAAAGAAGATCCAACTCTAGTCATCACCGACGTCACTGCTGACGAGTCTCTGACGTTTTGTAATGAACAGCAATTGTAATCAAAGATAATTTATTATCAAAGTCAACAGATATCAAAGTCAACAGATATCAGCGCCAACCACCGAAACAGAAATATTCATTTTTTGTCTGACCTCCGAAAAACGGAAGTTCGAAGATTTGTAACCTGTTGTTTTCTGTTTTATGCGAAAAGCCAGTTTTTATCAAGTTTTATCTCATACTAATAGCCTATAATTGTGGTAATTACCTTTGTCCATCGATGATATATAGATCTTCAGCTGCCGAACAACTAATTTCTTCTTAGCATTCATCAAATTTGTCATCGCTCTTCTCGTGTTTTAAACGCTCATGAGCAGACTCGACGTACTGTAAGCCTATAAATTTCTTGCAACTGCAGTAACTTAATTTGTCATAAGGTTTTACAAATTGCACATGATTGCTATGGCAGCATGTGGAAATATACGGTAAGCAGAGAAGGCCTGTACGTACAGTAGCCTACGTTGCACGTGTCCCTTCTATACAACATCGGTTGCATTTAATTCATAATCGGCATCATGCATGGTCTTCGAATGCCTTCTGGAATCTGGATTCAACGTCAATAGAAACTAATTTATTCAAAATCGATGCCTAACTAATTCCTGAGTTTTGATAGGTCTATATTAAAGGCTAAAACACACTGAATTAAGCAAACTGATAACAACTAAGGATTAGGTTTACGGCAGTGGTAGTGGACAGTATTAACCCCGATTCCTGGAGCCGTTTAATTGCACTAAATCCAATGTTACCTATGTTAAAAGCAAGACGAACTATTGCTTTTAAGCTAAAAAAACAGACCTAAAGGAATTCTTCTATCAGCAAGCTTCGTAATCGTTATAATCGCAATCGCAATCTCCAAATTTTTAAAGCCCTACTCGAAAACGAAGCCCATGGTAGGCCTGAACGGCTTATTCACAAGCTTGTGTAGGCCTACAAACGTTATCTCACGTGAAGTTTTCACACTCTCCGCAATGCAATATAGGCCTAGTCATCGAATGCAATGTAATTGGCTATTATAGCCTACGGTTTCCAATTGAAAAAATCTAATAAGCATAAGCGTCACTAAGATCATTTTAGTTCCATATAGGCCTATTACTGCAATATTGAAAAGCAAATAGGCCTAACCTATAGCCTACACTTGTAGCTTTACAGACGAGAACATGACTGAAGGAGTTATTATAATTTTATGGTGTAAATTTGAACCTCAGTTCTTCAAATTAATTTTCACTTTTCGTCTAAATCTAAACATGTGCGTCATAGTAACTTGTAGGCCTACATGAATGTAAGGTTAATCTCTATTGTCAGTTCTCTCGTTTATTAACAAAGGTACATGTATAGGTTCTAGAAACTATATTGCTCCTAACCTCTATCAGTCTATCTTAACTTCGTATATGTGCCGATAAAACAAACATGCATAGGCTATAATAAGTGTTCTATTTAAATAATAACGATTTTCTGCAGTGTCTGTGAAACAATCTAACTTGCATTCCGACTCAGTGCCATCGCAATTGGCAGACAGGTCTAATACTTTGGAATCTATTCGAATTAGGCTAATTATCGGCATAATTATGGTTGTCTATGCATATTATGGGCTTCTCGATAGCGATAATCGATGCATAATCCTTTCAGCACTAAGCTACACGTTACGGTTGTACTATAGGCTGAGCGTGCGACTTTCTGTCCCTGTGCATTCTGCTACAATACTCTGCATGCATACTTGATTAATATCCTGTCAGCTGAACTAGGTATGGGGAGAGTTGCCCTGATTGGAACACTTAAGCAGTTAGCGAGATAAACCATGTCAACTAAAAGTGTTTTAAAAACTTCTGTCATGCATTGCAACTGTCTACCATAGTACTACAAGTATGGTGTATATCGAAGTTATACATGCACTCTATTAAGATGAAATTGCAAATATCTAATCACAGCCTTCTGTTCCAATTTAGGAAACCGGTTGCCTTAAATGGAACACATGGTTGCCCTATGTGGAACACTAAATATTATTTAGTTTTTAGTACATTTTTACGTTTTTCCATAAAATATTTAAGTTTCTTTAAACGATACTACTTTTTGAAACTCCGCCACTAGTAGAACTCTGCCAGTGCCAGTCCCAAGCCTGGATAAATGAGGAGGGCGTCGCTAATGGTCTTTGTTACCGCACAGTGACATTAAACTGCTCTCTCAATATCGATCGCCAGTCCATTTTCCATAGATTCGTTTTGACATATGAATTTTTAAATATATAGGCCTACTACAGTTTAAAAATAAATAAATCAAAACTGAGATAATGAAATGTTCACAACAGTGTTAGAGTCATGAATTTCAAGATCTAACTTCTAAATCTGTTTTCTAAGAGCATAATTATTACACTTGAATAAGAATCAATTCACCACCTTAAACATTTTTTAAAAACCTGTACGTAGACGCAGGCATTCAAAGTAATAATGTTTAGGCCCTAGCTAGACCTATTCTTTGATGAAACGTCTGCAAATGCACTGCGCTATACATGTAGGCCTAAGCTTACAAGTTATGCATGTAACGGCCTGCCCCCTCCTCGAAAGAAAACCACGTGACCGGGGGTCCCACCCTTGGTATTGCTCTTCAGCCTCCCAAGTGGTAGGTGCCCGCCCTGGAAATTCAAATGAGGCGCCGCACTGTTGAAGGGGTTCTCTGTCGTCAGGTAGCTCTACAGGTCCATCTAAGTAGGTAAGATCCATGGCAGTCAACGCTTTACTTGTGGTAAAGTTATAGATTAGGGTTGGGTCTTCCACCTCAGGACGGGGATGTCTCTCATTGGTACCAGGAATGGCTTCGGTCGAGTGGCGACATATGTCTGCGGTTCCCGGTCTGGGAACGACGGCTTCCTCTAATTGAAGACCGTCTGGGTTCAAATCCCCTTCAACAGATTGTGTAAATCCCCGATCCCTAGATGTGGTCCACCCTTCCCTTCTCTTTTCCCTCAATACCTCACCTTCTTCTCGGGAAAGACTACCCCGGTGGTGTTGCTCTTGTAAGTGGCTTATCTCTTGACTAAGGCTCTTGAATTGGGACTCTTGTCGTTCCATAAACATCCCCAGGGTTTCTGACACAGTTAGTAAAAGTTCCCCAACTTGTTTACCCTTTGCTTCTAATTCGTCAAGACGGTCAGGGGTTCCTCCCTTCTCCCCTTTAGTTATGCATTCCTCTAATTCCTCATCAGAGTGATCCTCAGACCTTATAGAAGTTTCCATTATTCAGTTATTTATTAACGTCAGATTTGATTTATTTTAATTAAACAATTCAACTGAGTATAATGAATAAGCGTTACTGACAATTAACATCGGTGATCGGGCCTAGATATTGTTCTTCAATAACTATGCAATATGTCTTCAAAGTCAGCAGAATCTCCGTAAATAATCAACAGGCGTGCACAACCTTATTTCTAGTAATCACGTTCTATAATTAACAGTCAGATATAATGAATCATAATACGGTCTGCAGCTTTCAACCGTTATTCAATATCAACTTAGGTTTCAATTCTTATTATCAGTGAACATTAATTTCTATTTAATTAACTACACTTGGTTTCGGATTCTGTTATGGAGCAATTAGATTAGTTAATACTTCCCTGGTAATTTCCGTGCAATTTGGCCAACACTCGCATTCAAATATGAAAAGAAGATCGGAAGATTTCTTGTCCGAATATTGGAATATATGACAATAAAGATTCACACAGAATCAGCTGCAAACTGTGCCAAAACCAGTCGCTGAGTCAACGGTATATTCTTATTCATGAAATCAGGCAATCAGCCACACATTCAGCATTTTTAGAGCCAAAATACACAGAATTTCTTGTCTTCCCGAGCCGAGCTCTCACCCCGATGAAAACTTCCAGTCGACTGCGCTTTTCGGCGTTGGAAGCGGTCACGTGATCCGGATCAACCAATCAGCGACTTACACGTTGGCCGAATCTAAAAATAGAGTGTCGCATTGCGACACTTTCTGTTGCAGCGAAGTACTGCACCGAAGGTCGGATCTAAAAGCGGCTAAAACCGAAGGCCGGTAGCAAATTTAGCAAGGCCGCAAATTAATAAGTGAGTACGCCGAGCGGCCTAAAAGGACGTTAAATTGTAGCGGCCTCATAGGACGTTACACACTCCCCCACTTAATCCAATTTTCCACCTTAATGGAAAATTTCCAGAATAGGATCCGAAACCAAACAATATAATTAAGCAACCTTAACTGATTTACTACGGTACTACGTAAGAACAAGATTCTCAATTGACACACATTGTACCGACAGCCCCGGTACGCTTAGGTGAAAAAGGGTTCATGCCCAAAATAAATCAAGTCTACACTTATGCACATCACGAAACTGGTATCAGCAATTAAAGAGTTTCACAAAGAATCTCTGCGCTGAAAATTACTCTCAGCCTGGTTGAATCAAGTTTACAGTTAACACAATTTAAAATCATCATTCCTAATCCATCAATTGCGCGGAGCCACTTACTAGGATAATTAATTGTCTTCCAAACACAATATTCCCTGCTCCGGCACCAAACCTTACAATACTATTATATTAACAAATCAGCATGTTACAATTCAATTTAACAGGTTACCAATACTATGAATCAAATGCACATTACACAATAAAAGAAGACTGTATTGCTTTTAATTCTATCCTCACCGGTAACCAAAGAGATTTCTGGGAAAACTCTGTTCCTTAGTTCAGCATACAATCGCTATCAGCGATGGGCAGTCAACACTTCATTACCCACGTTACACGTTACTAGGGCTGAACTATTAAGCAAAGGCTTTACTGCTTAGTGAAGCATACCCAAGCCACACTAGGACGGATTTCTCCTTGACCTGTGTATAGTCTGTCGACGTCTACCTTACAAGACGGAGCATAACAGAGCAGACCTTCCGGAACTAGCAAACAAAGGATTTACTATTCAGGGAAACATACCCAAGAAGCTAGTACGGATTTCTCCCTGACTTATGCAATAGACTTTCTACGTCCACCTTACAGGACGGAATGTAATAGAACAGACCCGTAACGCTGTCTGGACAATTACAACCCACTATTCTACATCTGAACCTGCCTTCACTAACCATATAGAATTCAAAATAGCCAATAATCTCATCATAGATTATACAATTAATCATGATTATGCAATCACATCTTCTATACTACAAACAAGCACAGCATCCTTGCCCTTCTTCGTGGCAACAAAGAAAACAATGCAAATAGAACAACAAGTAAACAATTCTTACCTACCCCCATGATCTAACCTAGATCAAGTCTAGAAACAAAAATTCATATGCATTTTCATCCAAAGGAACTAAAACCAGGCTTCTCGCCAAAGCCTAAACCGATCGCCATTATGCGATATTATCTTACACTACATACATGTAACGTTACCTATATCTTACGGGGCGAACAATGTTCCTGCGAGGTCTCGCATCGGACATTAATTTCTCAACTTCAGGATTATTCAATCCATTCAGGGTCTCCAAGTCTAAAGGACCTATGGGAAACCTAGCGGGTTTCACTCTCATATCATACCGGAAATTTCTGTTAGTGACATGGCGCTGCATAAATCTTCGAGCAATTTCAAAATTATTATGCACATTCTCAATTTGATTCACAACAAAATCATCGGTACTAGACAAAGCATTTGCAACTGGAACATCTCCTAAAACTAAATCAATCGGCCTGCACAACTCTCTTGACAGGATCAGCCGGTTAGGTGTGAATCCGGTGCTTTCACTTTCACTTGCTCGATAGGCGGCGAGGACGTAGGGAAGATGCACATCTTCCGAAGAGAAGTTGGCAAGAACAGACGGAAGATGTACACCAGCGGAGGGAGGGTTTGCGAAGCCGGGAGAAGGATGCACATCCTCGTTAGAAGGATTCCGGGCTACCACCTGTAGAGGGAGTAGATTCGACGAGTCGAAAGTTTCCTTCAGGCGTGGAGTTCCGGTTCCTGCACCTTCCAGCTGGCTGGTCCAAAACTCCTCCGAAGTTTTCGAATTCGCTTGCACGACACGGATTTCTTCCTTTCTTTCATGGTCACGAGAAGCTACTATTCTGCGACACAGTTTCACACGTGGCTTGCAGTGAACGTCGAATCTGTGACTTCCTGCCAGGATCCAGTTGCGACCGACATGCCAAAGTACATTTTCGTCTTTCATCCAGGAAAGTCCAAGGATCAATTCAGATACCTGTTCTGTGACCAAACAGGGAATCTTGAATTCATGGCCGTCGATTTGCAGTTTCAGTATTGTCTCTCCCACAACGCGAATAGCAGACCCGTTAGCAGCTAACAAGGACTGTTCAGAATTCTGCACATCTTTAGGATCTACTAGCGAAGCAGGACATAATGTCATTTCGCAGCCAGAGTCAAGCAAGGCTAGGAGGGATCTTCCATTCAGTTTTACAGACAGGTAGGCATCATTTCTACCCTGGACGTGTCTGACGTTACCTTCAGGATTCCCGGCGGTTTCTTCGAATTCTTCATCCGCTGGCGACCTCTGGGGACGTTCTGGACAAACGCGAGCCAAATGTCCCGGTTGATTGCATTCGTAGCAGCGACGATTGTCCCGTTTCACCCGAGGAAAGTTATTGTCTCTATTTCGGTTCCACTGTTGATTGTTGGTTCCTGTTCCTCTCCAGGGTGGTGACGAACGTTGCGGCTGCCATTGCCGAAACTGACCCTCAGTTGAAGTAGCACTCAACTGGTTCTGGAACATTTCTTTCAACTGTCGAGTCAGCGTCTCTTGCATCTGGTTGAATTTTTCGTCGAGGTTCAAGTCCACTTCCCTCACTGTCTTGATGCGACCCGGTTGACGGTCGTGGGACCCGGTGGAATCTTCATCAGCGCGGCGGTAGCCTTCCAACCGGAGAGCGATTTTATAGGCGCTATCTAACGTGGTCGGTTCTCGCTCTCGTACCTTCAGAGCCAGGCCCTTGTCAGACAGTGCATCAAGAAAAGCTCGAATAGCTATCGTCTCACTATGCGCGGACGACGGTCCTGGGAAAGCTAAGATCATAAGCTTTCGAATGTCTTGTACCAGCTGACCGAGATCTTCCCCCGATTGCTGGCGGCGAGAATTCAGTTTGGTTTGGTACAAGGCTGCCTGGTCCGAGCTTCCGTATCGTAGTCGTAGACGGTCGACTAGATCGGTGCAGGTGGTGATGGCTTCCGAATCGAATTCATGCAGAAGTTGGTCTACCGGTTCTACTAGCGCACACGTCAGTTGGGCCAGTCTCTCTTCTTCAGTCCAACGGTTACTTTTCGAACATACTTCGAACTTCTTAAGGAACACTTCTACTGAGGTCTTACCGTTGTATCGGTCCAGCTTCATTGACGATGTCATTCTTCTATCTGGGAAGTTTGAATATTCAGTTGGTAGTTTCCCAGCAGGTTCTTTCCTTTCACGAGCAGTTAGTTCAGATCGAGACGGTTCGGCAGTGTCCTTTTTCGGCGACAACTCTCGAGCGCAATAGCTGCCAATTGTGGGCGGTTTTTCAGAAGCAACACCGCTCCCGAGTATGAACGGGTTAGGCAGTTCATCTTGGAGACCACCCGCGACAATCGGTTTCATTGTTGGCCACTGCATTAATTGTTTCGCCAGGGCAACCCGTTCATCGTACGAGGCTGGACCGTAGTAGGGTACGAAGATGGGCTGTACTGTCTCACGAGGTAAGTATTCGTAGCTCTGGGTAACCTGAGTTTTTAGCGACGAAGACATCGTTGACATTATCGGCCGACTCGAAGATGTCGTCAGGGTGGGCATACGAGGAATCGAAGCAGAAGCGAACGCGATCTTTTCTGATTCAGGTTTCATTTCACGTACCTGGACGTCGTGCATACCCACATTCTTCAAAGAGATGATTCGTGGAGGAAATTCATTCGATCGTCGAAGGTCTCCAGTTTCAGTGTTCATGAATTGGTACGACGAGTATGGGAAGGTGGCAGCCCGTGGAGTTGCAGTTGACATGGGACGACGAGGATGTGCATCTCGTGGACCCCAGTCGTACTCTCGTGTGAACGACAAATCCCCATTTGATTTATCTACAACTAACATTCCAGAGTTAGTACATGTTTTCAAACAGTCTTGCTCTATAGCTATCGCATTTGAATCGAGCACAAATCGATGTAAAGGCCGCATATCAGTTACTTCTGAGTCTTCACTATTGCATTTCAATTGTTCGGTTATATCATTATTCAATCGGACCTGAACGTCAGCTGCATTTGAGCTTAATTGTTCCCCACTAATTCTAGTGTCAATTGTATTTGCACTAGGTTGGACCTGAACCTCTGTATCTGACCTTAACTTTAAAACCTCACTTAGTCTAGGACCAAATGTACCTGAGCTTGCTTTTACCCCACTTAGTCTGGTATCAATTGTAACGGCCTGCCCCCTCCTCGAAAGAAAACCACGTGACCGGGGGTCCCACCCTTGGTATTGCTCTTCAGCCTCCCAAGTGGTAGGTGCCCGCCCTGGAAATTCAAATGAGGCGCCGCACTGTTGAAGGGGTTCTCTGTCGTCAGGTAGCTCTACAGGTCCATCTAAGTAGGTAAGATCCATGGCAGTCAACGCTTTACTTGTGGTAAAGTTATAGATTAGGGTTGGGTCTTCCACCTCAGGACGGGGATGTCTCTCATTGGTACCAGGAATGGCTTCGGTCGAGTGGCGACATATGTCTGCGGTTCCCGGTCTGGGAACGACGGCTTCCTCTAATTGAAGACCGTCTGGGTTCAAATCCCCTTCAACAGATTGTGTAAATCCCCGATCCCTAGATGTGGTCCACCCTTCCCTTCTCTTTTCCCTCAATACCTCACCTTCTTCTCGGGAAAGACTACCCCGGTGGTGTTGCTCTTGTAAGTGGCTTATCTCTTGACTAAGGCTCTTGAATTGGGACTCTTGTCGTTCCATAAACATCCCCAGGGTTTCTGACACAGTTAGTAAAAGTTCCCCAACTTGTTTACCCTTTGCTTCTAATTCGTCAAGACGGTCAGGGGTTCCTCCCTTCTCCCCTTTAGTTATGCATTCCTCTAATTCCTCATCAGAGTGATCCTCAGACCTTATAGAAGTTTCCATTATTCAGTTATTTATTAACGTCAGATTTGATTTATTTTAATTAAACAATTCAACTGAGTATAATGAATAAGCGTTACTGACAATTAACATCGGTGATCGGGCCTAGATATTGTTCTTCAATAACTATGCAATATGTCTTCAAAGTCAGCAGAATCTCCGTAAATAATCAACAGGCGTGCACAACCTTATTTCTAGTAATCACGTTCTATAATTAACAGTCAGATATAATGAATCATAATACGGTCTGCAGCTTTCAACCGTTATTCAATATCAACTTAGGTTTCAATTCTTATTATCAGTGAACATTAATTTCTATTTAATTAACTACACTTGGTTTCGGATTCTGTTATGGAGCAATTAGATTAGTTAATACTTCCCTGGTAATTTCCGTGCAATTTGGCCAACACTCGCATTCAAATATGAAAAGAAGATCGGAAGATTTCTTGTCCGAATATTGGAATATATGACAATAAAGATTCACACAGAATCAGCTGCAAACTGTGCCAAAACCAGTCGCTGAGTCAACGGTATATTCTTATTCATGAAATCAGGCAATCAGCCACACATTCAGCATTTTTAGAGCCAAAATACACAGAATTTCTTGTCTTCCCGAGCCGAGCTCTCACCCCGATGAAAACTTCCAGTCGACTGCGCTTTTCGGCGTTGGAAGCGGTCACGTGATCCGGATCAACCAATCAGCGACTTACACGTTGGCCGAATCTAAAAATAGAGTGTCGCATTGCGACACTTTCTGTTGCAGCGAAGTACTGCACCGAAGGTCGGATCTAAAAGCGGCTAAAACCGAAGGCCGGTCGCAAATTTAGCAAGGCCGCAAATTAATAAGTGAGTACGCCGAGCGGCCTAAAAGGACGTTAAATTGTAGCGGCCTCATAGGACGTTACATGCATTCAAACAATCTTAATAAACAATTAATTTTAAGCTGCGGTCTGTCAACTCAATTTTCTTGAATAGACGAGATAATTATGTATGTAGCATCAATCTTAATTACTAACAGAACAGACAGACTGCATGCAATACAGAAAAAAGAAATAAAATTGACAATCAAAAGTCATTCCAAGTCTCTCTGAATGGAAGTGTTCCATTTAAGGCAACTTAGCCGTTCCATTCAAGGCGCCTGGAACTACTTTTATAAAACACTGTTTACCATAAAATCGGGAGCGCCCTACGCTCTGAACTTTAGTACCATCCAAGCACACTAACCCCAGCTACAAATTAGCGTAGGAAGTAAATAGTTATTCGCTATGACGCTGATTGAATGATCGATCTAATCGACACAGCTAATTTAGAAGGAGTATACCAAAATTCGACTTTTTCACTCTATTTAACAAGTACAGTTCGTACTGCCGCCAAACATAGGCCTACCATAGTGGTGAATCATACTTGGCGGAATACTACACCGGGTGCAGAGTGCAGACACATTGTAAACATTTATACATCCACGAAAATAGAACGTTCCGATCAAGGAGCCGTTCCAATCAGAGCAACTTTCCCCTAGCATGTTATTTTTCAGGAGTTGTTATCGTAATGCTCATATCAGTGTTTCTGTTACTCGGCGAAGTTCTATCGGTGACCAACATTAATTTCATCCAAGAGTTGTAACTTGTATGCCATTTTGAAGTTTTCTGAGAACGAACCACTACTATAAAAATCATTTATTTATTCAGAGATTTTATATAGGCCTATATATATACTTTATAATTGTAGTGTGCTGTCCCTCACTCCCCTGTCTTCCAAATCACGCGCCATACGATCGCGTTCCAGACGAACCTTCTAGCGCTCCTTCAAAACCAGAAGCGCTTCCTACCCAACCCCCCAACCCAGTATGAGAATTGTGGAAAAATAACTGGGGGGGTGGCCTATGATAAACTTGAAATTGGGGTATGCAAAACATACTTTAACATGGGGCTCTAAGAAAGACTAAGGGGGTTGAACCCCCCCAACCCCCCCGGCAATTCTCACCCTGCCCCAACCCCGTAATAAAAAAAGACCGTCTTGAGGGTAGAATAGCCTAGAACAAATTCCGCCAATGTCTGTTCTCTGACAGTGCCAGTCCCAAGCCTGGTTTAAAAAGTAGGGAAACGCTAATCATCTTCACGATGACACAGTTAAACACCAATAAGATAGAGCAGAAAAAGGTGGAGTGATATCGGACAGTAGGCGAAGTGCCACAGAAGCCCATGCATTCCAGCCTTCCAGGCTGCAGGGCCAGCGACCGAGAAATCTTGGCGCCGTCCTGTGGAAGTCCGCATGCGAGGTAGGCCTAGGAGAAGCTCAGCCTGTAGGTCTATATACGAAGTTACGAACCTATAGCTATATATAGCCTAGACAATTTCTCACTGAAAGGAAAACTGATTTATTTTATCTGATTCAATTGCCAGCGTCATCGGCAAATCTATTGTATGCAGGTACAACGGTAGCCTACAATCCACTTTCTTCCAGCGCTAAATTTGTTCATCGGGTAGAAGTTGACATAACCAGTCGCGTTGGTTAATTTATTGGAGGTTGATGTTCTTGCAGTAAGCCGCCTAAGGACATCAAGAAACTTGGAAAATTCAACCTGGGGTATCAGCATGCCATCGATTGATTATCTATTATTTAGGCTACTTATTGATTCGTCTTGTATGTCCAACGGCTTCTAATCTATGATTGACCATAATATCCTAGTCTGTAGGCCTAATGAAAAACACGCGACGTTTCAGACATTGAAACTAAGTTGAGAAATTGCATGACGTACATACTTACTTATTCCTAGAATAGTTAAGGTTGATTTTATTCTTCGTTTCTTAGTTATTCTAAGTTGCGCCTTTTCGCCCATTTTAAATGTTTTGTTGGGCGGTGATTGATATTGTAAATGCTTTTCCCAATTCATATATTGTAATCATTGCAATAAATGGGCTGAATCAATGCAGCGAATAGTGTGTAATTATGGTTTGTTAGCCTTGTACTAAGAAAAAGCCGGTGATTTAAAGTAGCGAATCTGCATCCGGCTTCGGAGCAAGTACGGGTCGAGTCATATTTGCCTGATAGGCTGATAACCTTCGACAGCAGATTTGACTGCTGAATCGTTGCGAGGTGGAAAGTGGTGCGTTAGGCTCATACCGCTTTTATTTTTTTAAGTGGATGGCATATTCGACTATAAACCTATCTATCCCTGTACTTGTTTCGTGTCTTCGAATTACATCTTCTTTAGAACGGTTCATAGAGTTTGACCTGCATAACGATTCTGTGACTATCTAACCCTTCTAACGTTATTTGGAGCGTTATTAGAGCAGCACTTTAGAAGAAGCTGCGAAGCTTATTATTTTTGTTTTGCCTGTTCTCTTTTACTTTTTTTCAACTGATACCGAATGTATGCTTCATTGATTGGCTTTAGCTGAAATGTGATAGGAAGGGCTTGGATGTCTTCAAACTGCTTAGACTGAGCATTTTAAATGGTCCTGATTAATCAATGTTCATGTTGATAGTTGAGTCTAGGTCTAGCTGGACAGGACTTTGAAGGTCCTCAAGATCGAGATCATTTGTCTCAAGACCACTGAGACTTAAAAATGCAATCGAGTGCACTTGAGTCTTTGATCTCAAGACTAACAAAACTGAACATTGTATTTGCAAGCACTGGGTTGCATCTACAGACATTGTGTCGAGGCTCTATGTAAATTTATGTGATGAACGGGAATGGCAGCATAATTTATTTTTGTAGGTTTTCTCTTTAGGATTCTTGAAAGCGAATCAAGGAAAATTCATGAATTGGAAACATGGTCGTGCCAAAGTCTACCAGGTCCCTACATGGAAAGTCTATCTACCTGGATTTATTTGGATATCGGAATGTTGCAGAATTTGAGAAAAATCTTCAACTTCTTGGAGCGGTAAGCTAAAGTTGCATTTTGATTGAGTTGTTATATGATTAGTAATGTAAAGTCTAAAATGCATTTAAATTTGTCATACTAAATTTTAACATTTTCAGCATGCTTATTTGCAAACTGGGATTTTTCCGTGAACTCTAATTAGTGGCTTATTGTGTTGTCTATTCCACAGTGGCCTAATCTAGATGATGTGTGATCGGTAAGTGTATTTCACTAATTTAAATATACGTATTAGCATATTGGAAAATCATTTGCCAGGTTCTGGCTAGCTGTAGGGCTTGTCAAGCTTTTTGGTGACTATTTTGGGGATAAAATAAGGATCTAAGTACAGCTTTTATAAAAGTTTTAGTAATAGAAAGAAATAGCAGTTTTGTCTGTAGAATTCTTTTCAAACATATATACTGGGCACTTTGTCTCAATATCCCAAGGTGTGGTGTGCTCACCTGTTTTACTCACTTAAACAAATTTAATAATAATGATAATTTAAAATAATAATGATTGGCTTAGCGTGTTTAGATATATTAGTATCTCATTTGTTTAGTTTTTTATTGTTAGGTCGTGGAAAAGTGTTTCAGTAAGGAGGTCTCGCACGTCATTACTAACCGAGCAACTGTCATCAACTCTCAGACAAGAAGCGCATCTAAGAACGCGAGCACAGAAGCCGCTGTTGCCAGCCCACTCAGTCTGAGTCCATTCGGTGAATCGGGTGCTAACCAATCACCATTCGCCATCTCACCAACCATGATGGATTCTGTCTGTCGACCGGTAAGTCCTTTTAGTTTTTGCTACTAACTGTTGATACAGAATTGACTGTAACATTGTAAACCTTCCATCTCAATTTTGATTACATATGCTTTGTAGACTTCCATTGCTATTCAGAATGAACAGTTGAGGTGTCTGTTGTGCAGGCGGTCTTGTAATCAAGTATTCGGTGCAATCAATGAAGGTAAAGTATTGAATGTGGCTCCAATGTTGGGAGGACAGGCTAGTTTCTTGAATTGGTTGCAGTTTTGTGTTTGAAGGGTTAACCCTTTAATGCCGGAGGGTATAGGATTTCCCATACCATTCACTACCATCTCGGCATTAAAGGGTTAAAGCCTTGCCAGCTATTGGTCATCCAGTCTGAAATCTGGGTGATGGTGTTATGTAGATGATGGATTGCATCTGGAAGGGATTGAGGGAAGAAAGATATGAAGGATATTATGCATGCCATCAGCATAGAATTGACGATCAACAGGAGATGAAAAAATTCAGTTTACCTCAATTGACGAGAGGTGTAAAGAATGAACTGCATTGGACTGCGAACAGAGTCAGAAATGCTAAAGCAAGTTTGATATTTAAAAAAACTAGGACACCCTTTTCATTAATATTAAACTTATTGTTTATTATTTTATTTTGTGTTTTAACAGATGACACGTGGTCAAGCTATTGTCCAGAAAGCTATGCTATCACGAGTAAGATTCATTTGTCATCAACTTTCATTTAGCATGTCTATGCATTGCATCTCATGCCTTACCATTTTTAATTTATAAAACTGTTGTGCTGATTGCAATTTAATTATTACACATGCTTCTTTGTAGAGTAAAGTGTACCTCCCTGGGTGATACAAACAAGGGAAGCTTTTTAATTAATTTAATTTATGACCTATTCTCGTAAATTAACGTGGATGCTTAAAATTTTTAATTTCATGTTATATTTGATTGTGCATACAATTTGCACTTTGTTTTTGTAGAAGCGTGGATCCACAAATGTCGTTGAATGTGCGCAACAGTGGAACATCAAGGTTATTCATATCGATGGTAAATTGCTTTATTATTATTGAAAAGTTTGAAGCGAAAAAGGAAACGCATGTTTTACATACTGGTATCTTTATGGACATTTCTGAGAAGGGTGACCCAGAGGTTTAAGGAATTACAGGGAATTGTTTAAAACATGTGCCTTGGCCAAATATCCCTGGCACAATTTGGAGGTATTCACCTTGACAAATACTATACACAAATTGTTTAAGATATTTTTTTCTCGATAAACTTACATATATAAATATTCAGTCTCACAGCAATTAAACATCCATTGAATTGGAATTCAATTCCATTTTCTTGAAGTGATGTTGATTTTTTGAATTAAATGCTCTTTTAGGAAACTTAGCAATTGCAAAATATGACTGACACAAGTTACATATGCCAAACACATACCGAACAAATGGTACTCGGTTAACCCTTTAATGCCGAGAGTGTAGTAAAATGTATGGGAAATCCTATACCCTCCGGCAATAAAGGGTTAAAGAACCATTTGACTGCGTAACTAGCATGGCCAAGGGCGACATGCCAGCTGGTGCCTTCTGTATCCTCCCAAGCAAATGGGGTACTGATTGTATACAAATATTGTGGTGTTTATACAAACATTTCTGCGATTTGTTTTCTCTTTTTTCAGCTGCAGTGAAATGGATGAGGAAAGAATTGGGAGCATTAGAGGCACAGAAGGTACAGATTTGTAGTACTGGTAATGAAATTGACTACCAATGTTTATCCATTGCTCGAGTCCTTTTCATTTCCATTCATGAACACCTTGATGCTCTCTAAATTTCTCATTGACTCTTAAGTGTCTGGGTACACTGCTTTCCGCTGGTGACTGACTAACCATGTCTGACATTCCGTTTTCTACATACAGTTTAGTGTATAAAGAAATGTGCTATATACAACAAATTATGCTTTCCTGCTCACGTAGTTTTCTTCATGATCTAAACTCTTCTATTAGATTCTTTTTTCACTTATGTGAGATGAATAACTCGATCCTATAACCATTGGGTTTAAATAATCTCTTCTTATATATTTCTGTAGATATTTCCAATCTATAGGCCCAGGGTTTATGTAATTTGCGTTATCTAATTAGTTCTCACTTTGTTTATTACCTGATTAAGTTGTGATACTTGTAATGCATTGTGTAACTTGATACTTACGGACCAATTAAAAAAATTGATTGATTGATTGATAATGAATTTTGAAATCTTGAGTTTATTCCAATTAAATTCAACATTTACAGTTTATTAAGTGTCCTGATATGGTCTAATCATGATCTTTCAATTTCATGACTATTTAAAAATGTGAAATTTTGTTATGATATTAATATCATGCTTCTGTATATCTTTGCAGCAAGAAAAGAAATCGAAAGGTAAATTTGTGAGGCATCATTATAGTTTTGAATTTAACAATATTGATTTCCAAAAGTTGAGCTGCTGTGATAGGTTGCTGTTTTAGCAACACAACAAATGGATAGAGCTAATTAAAAGTCTCTATGTGAGCCAATTAAAAGTCTCTATGTGAGCCAATTAAAAGTCTCTATGTGTCCGTTAAATGTAGTTAGATAGGATGTCATTATTGTGTGAGAAAATGCTGTGATCAGCATTAAGCAGAGCAATGAATCTTGTTGAAATGTTTGTTTTGCAAAGATGATCCAATGGAGGAGGAGACTCATTGTGCAGCATAATATGTCAATTGTTGTGTGGCAGAGGGTAACAATGAGATTGATGAAATTCATTTCTGACCTATGTTTTGTGACTTCGCTTAACTAATTATGAGAAATTTCTCAAGTGGGTTATGCAACTGGTTCGAAACTACAGGGCTTAAGGATGCGACTGTTGTATAGCTCATGGAGGCTTAAAGATGACATATTTGTTGTTGTGCTGTCATGCTACTTAATCTCGGTGTCATAGGCTACATTTCTACTAAGCGCTACATTGCGACTTGGTGGTTGGCGCCACAAAGTTTATGACAGTCCAAGGCCTTCTGAGGGGAACCACTTAGTTACTTAATCGCTCATGATGTTAGGTTTTCCCAATGATTAATAGCTTGCTACAACATCTGTTTCAATAAGGACATCAATTAGGAATTCCATCACGAATGGTCAGCATCGAAGTAGATATGATAATTTATTTACATGTGCCAGCCTGTGCATGAAATCAGATGCTTTTAAATAAATTCGTTAATTTCAATTGTTTTAAATTATTTAAATTGTGTTTTGCTAGCGATGCAGTTAAAAAGACCGTACATCAAATTTGAAGAAAGTCGCAGCCGCTTTTGTCCCGAGTTCAAGAGCCTTGCAGGATTTCCGTCTCTTGAGTTCAACGGTCCGCGCAGGACTTGTCCATTTGACCAGTTCGCTCAACCGTGCAGTGTTGAGAATGCTGGAAATGAGGCTGAGAGCTCACCATGCTGCAAGGCTTCAGCTGCGGATGACATGGCTTCAGAGGCTGACCACCGTCAAGTCAAAGCTACTGCTAAACTGTCGGCAAAAGTTAAACAGTAGGCACCATGATAAATTATTCTTCATTCATCCATTCATTCATTCATTCAATCTATGGACTTGAATAGTGCTCCTTCAAGAAAACTATTCAGGAGTGCTCCCAACACAACGTTGGCTAGAAAAAACAAGATGGAGAATGATTTATTAAGCATAGGTTTCATTGGTCAGTTATTATGTGTGGCTTTGAAGGGAGGTCATTCTTGATCAATTTGAGTTCCTGTAATTTGTTTACTGGTGTTTTGAATGTTCATCTTGGCATTTTTAGTTAAGTACACAAAATTCAAAGATGCTCTGAGAACTACAGTAGATCGAGCATTTCACACAGTTGGGAAAATTGTTAAGATTTTCTCGATTTACTCGAAGAGATTCTGTTTGGTAAAGTTAATTGCAGAACTGATGGCACTTGCATTTGTGTTTGCTTCTTAAGTTGTTCTGACTGTTTTTTAATATCATTTAGGAAAAAATCTGACAAAAAGAAGGAAAAATTCACGGGTAGACAAGATGTCGCCGTTTCATCATCATCGGTGGATGAGAAGCTGATGACGGCTGGTGAGCTGCAGAAGTTAAAGAATCATAGGATTGAAGCTGCTAAGCAGAAAGGATTCTGTGAAATCTGTGACATCAAATATGACAATATGCTCCAGGTTGGTGATTGATTGAAATTTCATTTATTAGTATAATAGCTGTATATAGTTATGTATTTATATACAGATTATACATATAAAATCTCTAAACAGTTTGGCTTAAAATTTGAAATGTACATAAACTCAAAGAGAACTTGATAATTTAAAGATTTAAAGCTAATATGTTTTGCATTGAAGTTATTTATATTTGTAAATTAATTATTTTAGCTGATAATTTTTAAGATTTTAAACGAATAATGCAGTACAGAGGTAACTTTAAGTTACAATACCTGTTATCTCAGAAAAAAGTGTAAACTGAGAAATGGCATGATTTCTGCTGGTTTGATTTCATTATATCTAGTTTTTGCTTTTGTCATTTGCTTTTATTCGCTGGGTTTGACTTGTTAGCATCTGAATACAGAGAAGCACAAGTCATTCGTTGAAGATGTGGACAACTACGGAGCTCTTGATAAGTTGATCTGTCAGTTTCATGACCAGACTGTTTTCCAGTTGATTGATCCAATGAGAAAGTTCTCCAAAGTCATGGCACCATCTTCAGTTATTTCCAGGTATTCTGTCTCTTCTTTCTGACATTGTGTTATAGTGGTTAATTTAGTTAGAATCTTTACAGAAAAACTACTTGGTAATGCATGCTACAACAAAAACCTTATCTGCAATAAGTTGGTCTGAAGGCATGCTGCAGCTACTAGAAAAGTAGATCAAATGTTGTTTCAAAGTGAAGCAATCCAAGGAAATAACAGCCCGGTATAATAATAAACCTATTGGAACCATAAGTACTTAGGTAATTTCGCCAAAATTCCTCTAGGCCACAATAGCTGTGTCATGCAGACATTTTGCCGATGTTGGATGCTATATCAAATCAAGTTCTGGTTAAGGATTTACTTCAAGTGAAGATTAATGACAGTAGCAAGACAGGTCTACATTAAATTATTATTCTTATTTTGATGAATGAATGATCAAGTTACTTCAGTTTGTCACTTGATAGCTAAACGACAAGTCTTCTGAGCACCTTGGCACCACTCTACCTTCACCTAGCCTCCAGAATACCTTACAATAAAATTGATCCTTTGACTTGACTTTGGTGGACTTTGTTTGATATAGCACAGACAATAAGCAATTGTCAAATGCACCTGTGATTGGTGAGAGGCGCTTTATATAGATAATACAGTACATAGAGACTAGGTTATGAAATGGTGCTGGATCAGAAAGTGCTTTACCTGTTACCAAAGTTTTTGTCAGACAAATGTATCAAAGTGAGTTTCATAGTGGTTAGGTCTGATTTTAGATAGCAGTGGGTTTTTCAAGTGATATCCAAGAATAAAATTCTCAGTTATTGATGACTCATCAATAACTGAGAATTTTATTCTTGGACATCACTTGAGTCCGCAGATGCTGCTTACGAAAATATTTCTAATTTTGCTTGTTGATTTTTCCTGTCATTGTTTTCTCATAACTGCTTTCTGTTTCAGTGAAGCTGACGAATGTGATTTGAATCTTCTCACTCTGCCAAGTAGTTCTCTTTCATCAAATTTCAAAATAAAAGTGCCTCCTGAATGGAGTAATTCATGTTCAGCATTCGTTTGTGGTGGTGGCAACAATGGTAAGGTGCAGGCAGCTAACAATACATATCAACAAACCACCAGCAATCTGCCTCCTAAACCAACTGCTGATGAAAGAAAACCAGAAGAGCCTGGAACAAACCATTGTTCAGTGGAAAATACATGTAATAATAATCCGTGGGAAAAACATTCAGGGTTTAATGAACAGAAATCATGTGAAGAAGACCTCGCGAACTGCGCTTATGTTGATCGAAACGCATTGAATGGTACGAATGTTGTTGGCCGTCTTGGAGACTTTCGCGACTACAGGTGTGAAAACGTGATTACAACGAGAGCGAGCGATACTTTGCGACATGACGACAGCAGCCGAGGAAAAGTGGAATCTGAAGCAAGTTGCAAGACGAATGCAGCGAGTGTGTCTCCTCTTAATATACGTTTCGTGCAGCAGTTGGATGATTTGGAGCTGGATTCTGAAGACGTTTCTTCTGAAATTCCTGTCATTCAACCAAGGCACCATTGTAAGGAGGATTGCCGACTAGATTTAGAGCAAATACACGTATCTGCAGAGCCTCCTCTGGCACAGCCAATCACTTTTGCTCCGGAGGACTGCACCGTCAGTTGTGAATTAGCACTGTCTGCATTTCCTGTACTACAACCGTCAAATCACACAGACCAGTTAAGGTTACAGTCGCAGATTTCATGCCACACCAGTGCGACAGGCAGTCCGTGTGAATGTTACAAGCGTCACCACTCAGGTGTGTCACACAGTCCGTCAAAATGTCGCAAGCGTTGTCGTTCGGATATCATGGACAGTCGTTTAAAATGTCAAAAGCTTCCATTGCCAGAAGTTACTCGTTTAGATAGCTTAGACTCTGCAGAGAATCGTTTCTTGTCGCAGAGGAGAAAGCGGATAAAGTTCTATCGTGCGGTGTCGGTTCTTACAAATCGCAGCGTGCTTGAACTGTTTGAATCGGATACTTCGAGTGACTTTGAAGGATTTGATCAAGAATACGAACCGGTTGCAAGTGATCGTTCGTATGACGAAGTTTCCGAAGCTGTACTTTCTATTGATTCGGATTTTGAATGGGAATCTCCTTCATGCGCTTCCAGATCAAATGCTCATTCAACTGATGTTGGCACCATATTTTCTGAAAATCCAATGACTTCCACTACACCTATTATTGCTTCTGCTGATAAGGATTACATTCTGAAAATGGCCTTTGACTCTGAAAGTCCAGTTACACATTCTATCAGCAACCGGAACGTTCGAACGATTGATGAGCTTTCAAATCTTGAAAGTGACACAGAATTATATTTGCCAAACGATACATCTTCAAACTTATCTGGTGTTTTTAACTATTGCAGAAAGGACACACATCCATCTTTCACTGACAATTATAGTAGCCTGTGCACA
Source organism: Lumbricus rubellus (assembly GCA_945859605.1). Classification (NCBI taxonomy): domain Eukaryota; kingdom Metazoa; phylum Annelida; class Clitellata; order Crassiclitellata; family Lumbricidae; genus Lumbricus; species Lumbricus rubellus. The sequence continues at coordinate 25,359,621 of OX243813.1, read as the reverse complement.
TCAGAGCAAGGCGATATACTTGATTACATCGACAAAGATGAATCCGACCTTTTGGTAAAGCCTATGCCTTTAACTGAAAATAGTACTTCTTGTTCTACAACGAATGACAGATTTGGTTCGAACCAGCTTTCTGTTGATGACAAGAGTAGTTCTGTTATGGCTGTGAATGTGAAATTAGGCCGTGTTCCAGCCAATGTGAAGCTACCATTAACATTGACTAATGTAAAGGATACTAGGTCTCGGTCCTGGCAGCCTGTTGTAACGCTGAGGAAATGCGACGGCTGGGAAAGAGGATGTGCTGGAGATAAGGAAGAGCAGACGTCTGCCTCCGACTCATGTTCTGCAGTTCAGGATGAATTGCTTACACGTAGAGATGCTTATTCATGTGTAGAAGCTTCAAAACGGAGAAGAAAGCTGAATTTTTCACGTGCTAACAACAGAGGTCAGTCATTTGGATTGAAAGGGAAAAAGTCGTTAAGAACGGAAACAAAATGTTCTCGGATGATGAAAAGTTTACCATCTGAAAATTTGAGTACATCGTCTGATTTGTGTTGTGCGGTTAAAATGCCAGAAGCATTGAATGTTTTGGATCTGGTTGATTTGGAAAGTAAGGAAGAAGAAAACAATGTTGGGGAAGTTCTTACCACTGGTATTCCCAACGATGGGCGAAAATCGTGCAGTGAAAGTTCTGCAGTTAATTATTGGGATCGAAATTCTGTTGACTCACATTTTTCAGATTTGACTGCTAAGCATAAAACTCGCTCTAACTTCACGAAAGGTGAACATCCGCAGAATATTTCCAAGTGCACAGTTTCTTGTGAAACGTTTACTGCTCTGAAAAGCAATAAAACTCTTGGTGCTGGTGAAATTTCTATGCAGACTGAAGACTTCACCCAAACTTCAACAGAAGTCAGAAATGCAATTGTGGCTTGTGATCAAAGGACAAGAGAATTAACGAGAATTGATCAAGATTTCAATGAAAATGGTGCAAGCAGTGACGCCATTGCCATTATGCGATCGAAATCTTGTTATGATGACATACGACACCATAAAATGTGGCAACCAGTCGTCACACTCGACAGGTTCTCAGTAAAAACCAATGTTTCATGTCGTCATCATCGTACTGCTTCTGTTTCTCGCAGAAGTGACACTGGACATGTTGCCAAGATGTCGTCCATGCAAAATGAAATGGTTTCTATCAAACCGTTGAGCAGTTTTGACTCGGTCTTTGTTTTGGAAGATACTTTCGGAAGTGAAATGTCTTTTGCCCGCAATGAAGATGTTTTATCTGATGAGGGAAAACTGAGTCGAAGGCTCGTTGTTTTATTGAATCGTTGTGATTCTCACAACACGGTTTTGTCTCTTGGTGTTTCAACACAGAAAACGACTCTCAGCAATAAGGCAGGATTGCCTGAAAAGCAAAATCTTTTAGCCAATGGAAGTCACGATGAATATCTAGATGATACAAGGTCGCTGAATAATCTTAAGAAAGTTGTAAATGTTGCTGTAGACTTAAAACGGAACAATGGCACTTGTCGACTTCATGAACCTGAGGTTAAAGATATAGGTAGGCCTACTCTTGGCAATGCTAGGATTTGCCGTAGCAAGACCTTTCGAAATTCTGATCATAGGTATGGCAGCATTGGTGTAAATGGCAAGAAAGAATTGACCAGAGCAGACATGAACTTGAGAAACACTATCGGTACAGATATCATTAGTGGCTGTGTCGAAGAACCACTTGAGGCAGTGAGAAGGATTAGCTTACCGAGTTCTGCCGTCATGCAGAATTCAGTTATAGAGAAATTAGAGATTGCATCTTCTGGTATTAACAGCTCAAATGGTCCGATTAGTAATACGATCTCAAAATCTAGCGAGATTGTAGGTGTCCACAATGTTAAGCGCAGTATATATTCTCGATTAAATAGGTCATTGTCTAGAAAATACTTGGACTGGTCAAAGCCAGAAACTTATGTGGCTTCTAACAACGCAAAATTCTCATGCACTAGTAACACTAATCCCACTGAGTGTCCGGATTCATCTAGGAAGATAAAAGTGAGAAGGTATCAATGCAGAAGTCGAAGCTATAATCATTTCTTGCCCAGGTCAAAGGCGGACTGGTCAAAGACATTGTCACCGGAATGAAAGAATAACTCAAAAAGATGGAGGAAAGCAAACCTAGAAGTATTTCTACATCTTTTCCACAAAACCAAATACTAACCAGTTTGCTTCTCCAAATTGTGTCTTGTGAATAGCTTATCATACAGATCTGCTAAAATTTTGTCCTGTCGGTAATCGTGCGAACTTGTAATGAAGTTGTTACTGATACCGTAATTATTATGCCGATGTTGAGGCTTTCTTAACAAGTCCGAAGCTAATTGTTAGATCATTCTTTGACTTTTGGTTTACCGTACCGATTAGTTAGCCATTACTGAACTAAGATCAACTAATGATGATGTGAAATAACTGATTTTGTCTATAATTATAGTGGCATGCCAAGCTGGAAATTGATTTATTATTTGAATAATTTATGAATGAAGCTCAGTTGACCTTTCTTGTTGTTATACGTGTCTATGTATGTATGAAGGTACTTTTAAATGACCCTATAACCCCGTTAACGAACAGCTACAAATGTTTTATGTGCATTTTAGTACATGCTGGTCGTTGAAGGGTTATTCAAATGCATAGCAAATGTGCATCTCCACTTGGGCAGAGGTACATTCTCTGAGCTGTAAGGAAGCCATGGGCGCCCGCAGAAATTTTTGCAAGAGGGGCTAAACTTTTATGTTGGTCACTTTTAAATGTTTTAGTAGCAAGAACTTGAAAATGCAAAGCTGGAAATTAAGAACACAAGCATATTTTTCAAAGAGGTTTCTTAATGTTCTTATTGCAAATTTCTCAGTTTCATTTTGTGTATCATTTTTAATCTGAATAGTTTCCTCAATGCGAAGAAATTTGTTAATGACTCAAAAGTAGTAGTTAGAAAAATAGGTGTCATTTTTTCGGGGGGGGGGGAAGTTCGCCTCTTGCCCCTATGTGTGGGTGCCTGCAAAGGAAGCCATCATATTATTATGTCTACATTTTTTAGTTTCATGACATGTATGTGCAAAATTGAATCGTTTGCTGCTGTTATGTCTCACAATTCACAAATACGGCAAGGAAGACATCCAAGTCTAAGCCACTTTACATAGTCATTGTTTATAATGATTTCCTTTATTGCGCAGTCCAGTTGACAGACTGCTGCCAGTTACAGTGTAGGCTACAGTTATTCAATTGAAATTACAATTCATGAGAACACAAATCTTAACTACTAACGGAACAGACGGCAGTCCCAAGCATAGGTGCAATCACGTCCTAAAAGTTGGGGGGACCATAATGATTCACGTCCTAAAAGTTGGGGGACCATAATGATTCACGTCCTAAAAGTTGGGGGACCGTAGCCTAATGATAAAATTAGGGGACCACTCAAAAGTTGAGGGGGACGCGTCCCATAGGGTGGTTGCGCCTATGGTCCCAAGCCTGGATAAAGGAGGAGGGCGACACTAATCATCTTTGATATGGCAGTGACACGCAGTGTCGTTAAACATGTAGGCCTAACAAGCCAAGCCTATGTGGAGTCCCAGCCTCTGTTGCAGACTTGCAGTCAGTAGGCTAGACCTAGGCCTATGTGTGACTGACTTTGGAGTCATCCGCCATTTTATCTTAAATGGCACTAACAAGAAAACTCATCAACTGCAGGGATGAACGAAAGTCGATGTGTTTTAAAAGCCCTTTAAGCCTGCTCTGGTCTGACTGCAGCTTTGATCAATCCTTTAGGTCTAGGCCTTTAGCTACCATAGGCCTATAGTGCTATGCTATAGTTGATCTAGGCCTTTAACCTAGTTGATGAGGTTTCTAAACTCTGTAGAGCTGTATTCTAGGCCTATAGCCTACTAAAGAAGATGTAAAATAAATTTTAACTGTCAACATTCAACAATAATAATAGTCATAGTAGGCCTACTAGCATGCTTCACATAACAAGATCCATGGTAACAAGAGTCATACTGGTTTCACAAAACATAATGGACACAAATTTGAATGCGGGCCTAATTAAGGCAGCTTGCTCCAAAAAGGCTCATTTTACGTATGCTACTTAATCTAGGATAGGACTAGGAGGCTAGGCCTAATCGTAAACTGAATGTGCTTGTTATTTAAACAGCGTAATACTATAGGCTACCGTGACAATCTAGATAGGCCAAGCGACGTATTATATTGCTTAAATTTTAAAAAAAAATTTTACTTTTTGAAATAGGCCTACGTGTGGTCGGTGAAATAGCCTATGCCTAGAAAAAGAGACGGTCGCTGGTCCAAAAAGTTGAAAACCTCTGGTTATACAATTATTTTATTATAGTAATTATTTGGCCTAGTTGAATAGTTGAATAGTATTATTACAGCCCGTTGATTATTATAGCTGCTCGCCAGTTTGTCGAGTTTTAGAATAGTCGGTAGGTGGCAACTGTAATGTCATAGTTAAGTTCTTTCGTATTGCTTCGTTGTCGTGAAGCCCGCGATAGCTCAGTTGGTAGAGCGGAAGACTGTAGTGGCAAACTTAGAGATCTTTAGGTCGGTGGTTCAAATCCGCCTCGCGGGAATGTTTTTATTTTATATTAACCTCAGTGTTTGTGCTGCAAAGATAGAATGTGTCAGATGTTCTTATCGATTTATACCTAACACGAATCTGCAGACTATTGTTAGGCCTTAGCCATTAGGGCCTAGGCATAGGGCCTGTATAAAGATAACATTTCATCCAGTAGCCTAGACTGCGCTTGAAACCATCTAAGTCTAAGACACAATTTATTTGGTTGGGCACACGGCAGCAGATTGCCAAACTTGATCTCTTTTCTCTTTCATCTGAATTTCCTGGCTTTGTCTTTGTAACCACGGTTTATGATCTCGGTGTCCAACTTGACCAAGAACTCACTTTTGGTCCTCAACTTCACCGTCTTGCTCGAGACTGCTATTATCAGCTGCGCCAGCTTCGCACTGTCATCTGTTCTCCTATGTCTGCTGCTACTCTTGCTTTAGTCACTTATATGGTTCATTGGCGGATCCAGAACTGTTCCAAGGGGGGAATCTTAGATCTTGAGATGGGACAGGGGAATTTTTTCGAAATTTCGATGTTGGTGGGCAAAAAATGGTTACCGGTCTTTGGCTCAGAAAAAAGTACTTTTCATCCGCCAAAAAAGTTGACGTTTTTTAGTCCTCCACTTGAAAATCGAATGGGGGGGGGGGTCACGTTACATACAATTTTCCGAATAGGGGGGGGGCAATATGCCATTACATGATTACACCCATATTCGTATTGCTAATTTCAGACCAAATGGGGGACCACGTCCCATGGCAGTTTTAAATGGGGGTGGGCATGGCCGGATTGGCCCCCTGGATCCGCCCCTGATATGGGTTAACAGGTTTAAGACTAGAGATAGTGCAGTGATGAAGTTTGTGGCACTATGCCCCATGATGCCCGACGTCTGGGCGATCGGGTGGAATGCGATTCATATTGAAATCCTATCATCTTGTGCAGGGACGTAACTAGCGTTGGGCTTGGGGGGTTCAAGTGCCGCTCAACCCCCCCCCCCAGCCTCCCCAACGAAGATGAAGCCCCCAAAATAAATCAAGCTGTCGTATGCTTACGGCTAAACATTCGAACCACTATAGACTCCTGCCCAGAGGTGGATACAAGGTGGAGCCAATCTGGCCATGCCTCCCATTTAAAAATTGCATGGGACGTTGCCCACCCCATTTGGTTTTCACAACACAAAGAGATTACGACGAAACGACTCCAAAAAGGTATATTTTTCTGACATTTCAGTCGGATGATTAAAAAAAGCTTCAGATTTTGGGGATGACCAAAAAATTTCTTTGCCCCCCCCTTAAAAAATTTCTGTATCCGCCCCTGCTCCTGTCTACCCACCGCACTCGTCATGCTCAAGACTAAGCCCCCACCCCACCCTAAACGAGAAATCCGAGTTACGGTCCTGATCTTGTGTTAGTCGTCGACGCATTTAATAAGGTGGATTCCGGGTTGAGGAAAGCGAATTGCAGTAGGGCCTAATGGATTTTGATTTGGACAAAGTAGAGGTAGCGACATTGGAAGCAGTTCTAAAGTCAAGCGGGTGCAGCGGGTGTCACACATATGAATGTAGCAGGTGATTGTATGTGCACTTGTTATAGCGCCCCTTCAAGCGCTCTCTACTCAGAGGCGCTCCCGATGCAGAGCGGACACTGCATCGGAGTTTCACGCCGAAGCGCTGAGCAATTGTGAGTGAAGGACTTGCTCAAGGCCCTTACGTGGCGAGATGGATTCGAACCTCGAACCTTCCGGCTCCAAGGCAACGACGCCACCACTACACCACCGCGCCCCACGCACCAAGCTGCTGCCGTAGGTGATTAAGAGGTGAATTGGAACTTGGAAGTGATAGCTATGTAGCCTAATAGGCCTAATTGTAGTTCTAAGCTTAATCTTGACCTCCAGACCTCTAATGTGCTCCTCGAAGGCCGAGCGCGAGCAACAGCTTATATTCACGAGCGCTGCGTTCAGTCAAAAGCGTTGTCCGTATTCCGTAATCCCTATATATAAGAATAGGCCAAAGAAGATCCGGGTCCGGTTGCCATATAGGATGATCAGATGAGCGGAACGGCTACTAAGGGGGTGTCGTCTGCAGGGTCGGGAATTGGAAGTCGTAGGATCAAATGAGTCAAGGTAAGAGTTCTTGAAGATAAGTGGAAAGTTATAGGCCACTATTCAGATGGTGGGGGTGCTCGGTAGTACAGTGGTTAGCGCGCTGGACTGTCGACCAAGAGGTCGGGGGTTCAATTCCCCCGCCGGGGCAGAAATTTGTAACGAGATTTCTGTTCCACAAGCACCCCCTAGCCGACTCAGCTATGATGAGTACACTGACCTCACGGTCAGTGGATGATGAGACGGCGAGGGAGAGGATTGGCCACCGCCCTCATATGCCGAGGCCTTGCAAATGAAGTCGCTAACACTTCATCCCCATTGGCTAGCCCTCCGGGCTAGCTAGACGGGATATCATCATCATTCAGATGGTGAGGAACATTATGTGACTGACATTTTTTTATTATGCAGATGACAATAAAACATTTACAAAGCGACTCTAGTATAGGGTGAACCCTGAGCGCATGCAGAGTCACGAGAAAAGAAATAGATTTTGAGGAAGTAAAGGACCAAGACTGAGCTAGGCCTATAGCTGTAACTGGAGCCAATTAATTTTGATCAAACATCCAAATTTTTCTAACGCATTAGTCAATTTAGATGACCACTGCATTTCCGTAAAGTTTGTGGTTCGTAGGTTAAAAGCTAATTGAAAAAAGCACTGAGTCTATTTGACCTATAGAACTATACAGTATAGGGCTATAGGCCTACATGTCACCGACGGTCATTGTCTAACTTGGCTTTCTGCACGCTCAATATATGCCTAATTTAAGAGGATCAACCAAGGAGTCGGACGTCGACCATCATGGTAGGCTATATTCTTGGTTGTTTCAAAAAGCTGTAAGTAATATGGCCCAACTCCTTTTTAGGGGAGCGCCATCGCCTCAGCAGGATTCGAACTGCTCCAGTCTTGGGGAACTTATAATGAATTAAATGAACATGATACGAAATGCCTTTTTGATTATTTAATGAGACTACAGTAAACTACACTTACACGAAACAAGAAACAAGCAATCCGAGGATAAGAGAAACGATTCCATAAAGTTTAGATTACAATAATTCAAACTCTCTCTTCTCCGACGTCTACGACAACCTCCTCTTAATGAGGCTAGCCTACTTGTATTTATACTCTATTTAATATATTAATATATGCAGGCTGCTCCTGCTTAAATGAGATAGCAGTGAGATATCAGCATCGAGCGAATAATGTCTGGCCTCGTGCCTAGCCTACAGTGGTTAGCACATCCATGTATTAATTATTATAATGTAGCCTAAGTGATGTGCCAATGGTAAGCATTGTCCATGCCCTAACATATAGTGGTTAGTTGATTTAATGAGCGTCAATATTAATTATAATGTCATATATTTCTATTATAGATGCCTCCCTTCAGAAAGCCGAAGCCTCCTGGCTTCGAGATAATAAAGATACCAGAAAAAGAATAGAAGAAAAGTGGAAACCAAGGAATGGCGAAAATAAAACAAGTTAAAAATGCGGAAAGTGAAAGCACAAAAGATAATAAGCAAATCTAAAATACAAGATAAAATGTATACGATAAATGCGACTAAGTAAATACGAGTACTAAAATAAAGCTAATATAAGACAATGTTAAAACGAATAAGGGAAAAGTCGATACGAGTGTATAGTCAAATATGGGACGTGGAACACATATAAATCTGATAATTATCAAAAGTCGGAATAAAACGAGGATCATAACTCATGCTAAATTATAATCGTGTCGCATCGTTCTGGAACATAGAACGTCAAGGACCATGAAGATAATTCAAGTCCAGTTTATGGATTAACAGAGTTCGATGAAGTAAACACGTCGCTGCCTTTAAGTAACGTCACAGCTGATGGCTTTTTCACAGAAGTTGAATCGCCAACGTGTTCCAGTCATCGTCTCATTCAAAGCGACACGTAGAAAGCATGATCCGCGTGTTTGAAAAACAATAAACACACAAAATCGTTAGCTAACATGTTAGACAACATAAAACGCTGATAAAGAGATATTCTGTAATGTAATGTCAATACAAGAGGACGATTAGTAGGCTTATGAGTCATTGTAAAGTCAGCCCACTGTACACGTAACGTAGGACGCAAAAAACCTGATACACGTAAATCTGAACATAAGACGGATCCTGTCACCAAGTACTCAGCTGGACATCCCATAACACTCTGAAGTTTTACAAACATGCATTTCTGATCAGCTTTGACCTCTAGATAAATGTCAAAAGACGGACAAGACCTCGGAAAAAACGAACGACATTTGCAAAAACGACTAACAATGTAAAGCACAGCTAGGAAAATAAACACATAAGTGTAAAAATCAGAAGGCAAAACAGTGTGCAGTGGAGGAATAGGAGCTAGAGAAGTAGTAGGAATGGAAGCAATGAGAAATGGAGGAAGTGAACGAGTATGGGCTACCGGGGCGTGGCTGAGTACAACAGCAACAGCAGCAAGAGTGACTCGTAACTTATATGCTAACCATAAAGAAAACAGCAAATTACACAACACAGCAAAAGCAGTGGCGCTTGCCAAGTACCCTGGAGGAGACAAAAAATAATCGTAAGGTACTGTAATGTCTCCAGTTAAAATGGGATCAATAATAGAACGAAAAATATGTTCGTCTGCCTTGGTAGCATTTATCACTTTGTCCAGTTGGTAAGCAACTGACTGTGAAGTAGCAATTTTGTCTTCATAGGAGTGATTAAAAAACTTCATTGCAGGTAGCTTAACTGGTAATGGTTGAGAAAGAAGAAGGTCTCCCGAGAAGGAAGCTAAAGTATCATTCTCAAAAAAATGCTGTAGCAATGCCAAGTTAACAGGATACTGAGGTGACATGGTCAATGAATGAACCACATTATCAGAGTCACAGAAAGAAAATCTGGGCGGTAAATAAGTAAGTGGCGTAACAATAGCACAAGCACACGGGACTGTGTAGACACAATAAAAACACGGGTCTAACTGCTTAACAAAATGGGTGCAAATAAGTTTCACAGACTGACGACTGCGGATGACAATGTCAGGGTAGTTGACAACATAAATGTCTGAAGTTAAACTGTCTGAATGTACAACCTGGAATTTGCACAGTGATTTTATCAGTGCAGAATTGTCCTGAAATATGGCAAGTAAACATGTGGGTTGTGAAAAGTTGCTAACAGTCTCAATGGAAAATTTGTCTAAAACTGGAGATTGTTGTTCAAGTTCCACAAAATAACGATGTTTTTCAGAAACCAGAAAATGATGAACAGAAGTGGGCAAGATAGTCAGTAAGGAAGAGTCATCATGAAATGCAACCGGAAATGTGGTAACCGAGTAAGTGGTTAGAAGTTCTAAGTCATCAACAACCAAAGGAAATTTAACCGTGATGTACAAATTTGAACCATTTCTGAAATAAATGAAATTATGACTGCTGTAATAATGTGCGGGGTTAGTGTACATAAGACTAACACTAGAATAAGATTTCTGAAGAGTCAGGTCAATCTCTTTAAGTGTCTGTTTGATTGTGGAGGCAGGAATCAAAGAAGCAGGCAAACAACCTAACGTTAACAATTCCATAGCATTGTATAAATCCTGAACCTGGTTCTGTAGAATTAGGTAATCATACAATTTAGAAAACATGCGGTACAGTAAGAAAGCCAAATTGTCAGTATTCTGTTGAAACCATTTTCTATTTGACAAAATCGTGTCAAACAGATCCGCATATTGCGTCTTAAGCAAATTCTCAAAATCATCCATGCGTTCTTTAGATAACGTCATAAAAGACGATAGATGCTGAGCCTCTTTTTGAAAACCAGATAAAAGCTGGGACTGTGACTGACTAATGGCACGTACATGATTCTCTAACACCCTGAGGTCATCTTCTGTGGCGGTGCCAAACAAAGACTTAGAAATTTGACCAATGAAAGGAAGCAATGAGCGTTTGCGTCGAGAAAAGTCGGCAGGAAGTGGTGTATTCGGGAGCAAATCATAGGCTGCCTTAAGTGTATGCCTAAACTGAATTTGAGAATGGTTTGCAAAACTAACTGCAAGCCGGATCAAATATGGAAACTGAGAACAGACTGATTCGTATTCATCATTATCACACCAGTTGTCTATCGGTTTCCACTGTTGCAGTGAGGGGAGAACAGAGTGGTAGGTATGAGCCCAAAATCCGGCGTTCGGTGCTGAAGTTCCTTGAAATTTATAGACCACACCGTAATTATATCGTTTCACGGTGGAAGGTGAATGTTGAAATGAAGAACTTGCCAGCAGAAAGAAAGCAAGAATGAACAACGTTGAAAGTGGACCCATGTTAGCCTAAAATGAAAGTAAAGAAAAATAAAGTAAAATGAATAAAATCAAAACTCACAAAACATAAGACCTGAAAATGAAAATGTGAAAAACTAAATGGAGGAACTGATAGAGAATTAAAAGCTGAAGATAATATATACATATGAAAGAACTGTAGTGAGCCAACAAAATACACAAGTGTGTCTGCTGTAAGCAGAGCTGAATCTGGCCTTGAAAAACAGATAAGGGATTTTTGGCAAGAGGCGAAGATCAGTGGTTATGCTGGTAAATCTGATACACCCGACATATAGATGTAACTGTCTGCACAGAGCCAAAATAAAAGAGGTTATGCTCAACAACTACTACATAATCATAATGGTTGGTGGTTATGCTGTGGAAAACCCTACTGATTGAACACATCATGCCAAGCACATACCAGTCACTACTGTAGCTTTCCAATCAACAATTATAGCTGTGACCAAACCATGTACTACTCACAATGACCTTGCTATACTGAATACACACGTAACATAACCTGCATTACTGGATACACAATTAACATAACCTGCATTACTGGATACACACGTAACATAATCGTAGATATACTGTAATAACTGTGACAATGATCAGACAATACTGACGATAAAAAGCATGTATAAAAAATCGTAATGTGCATAGTTCGCTGCATGTGTATCAATGCATGACATAAAAATAGAAACTGATATAATATGCACCTCAAATCACTAGAATAACTCTGTCATAACCTTGAATCATAACTCTATGTAACTCATGTCGTAAAGCAACTGTAACGAATATGCCTGTCCTGTGATCACTGAACTCAATGTAGACGTAATGTATAGAACTGGTATTATAGTAATATCAGAATGCTCTTGTTGCGTAAGTTTCTCTCGGTAGGCTGTGAAGAGCCATGCGATTCCGCCTTCCCAGCTTGACTATAATAGCTTTCAAGGGCTTTCTCAACCTACATGTAGGCCTACGTATACCGTTTCTGATCCTATGTACCGTATGTTATGTTCGCTAGTGGGTAGGTATGTGGGTGCGAGAGCGCGTGTCTGCGTTCTGAGAAACATTGAATCTACTGTGGGCCTCGCTGAGTTGGCGACAGAAAGGTTTTGTGTTACTCGGGTTTTCATTGTTAGATCACTGGCCGACCAAGCGACAGCCGCAGAGAGGCCGCAAGAGTACAGAACGACGGAGAGAGACTGCAGAGCTGAGACTCTACTGCCCCTCTACCTGGCCATTGTTAGAGTTCACCTATGATTGCCTATACATACCAGCGACGCCCCATTGCCGTTTCTTACCCTGCCCCTCTCGCCCACCCTCCCCCTCCCATCGCCCACCCTTCCCCCATCGCCTCTCTACACCCCAAACCGAAGCAAGCTCACATATATAATAGTCGGACACAGTAGAGTGAATAACTCGAATGACGACGGCGACCAGTCTGCGTCACTATTTTCACACGCGCCCCTTCTTCGTTACGGTTGTCCGCGAGTGAGCAAACGGACTGAAAAGGAGTCCAACGGAGTGTAACTGTGACGATAGCGAGGACGGACCCGGTCTGGGAAGCAGCGCCATGTCGACCCCTTGGGACAGCGTCGTCGCCGCAGCCGCTGCCGGCTCATCTGCACCCGGAGAGAGTCCAGTTCAGTTTCCAGTTCAGTTTGTCGTTCAGAATCACCAGTATGATGGAACACAGCAGCAGCGGAATGGCAAAGGTAGGCACACAGACAGATGGACAGACAGATGTTGGTTAAGACACTTGTTGCATTGTTCTTTGAATGTCGTCACAGCCGCATGAGCTTTTGAGTGGTGGATAATCGGTTGTATAATAATATGGCGATGGTAAACAGTGCTTAGCGAAGCGATGCGGTAGATTATATGCTTTGCCGATCGAAGCAAGCTATCTTATGATGATGGGCGATCATCATTCTGTAGAGCCAGGTTTAGGTATAGGATTATAGGATGTTTATTACTACAGGTGATCGATGGAAGACTTTGCAGGTACCCGTACACAATTAATGCTATAATAGTGGAAACATCAGCATTAAGATGTTTCAATGTTGCAGTTAGATCTTCCTCTTAGGCCTAAATGAAACAGGTTCCTGCTTAATAAAATTCTCTTCTCTTTCAACTGTCCAATATCGTATTACGCAGTATTGCACTACTCTCTTCATGTAGGATTGTAGGCTATTCATTTTTCAACGTCCAATTCTATCAATGTCCAGGTAACATACTAGTACGCACGACGAACAGACTTTATGGGAAGTTGATTGACGTCATCAATTACTGACACCATGAGATATTGACGTCGTAAGATATTGAGTCTTATCAAGACTTAGTGTCAACGTCATAAAACATAATTATGGCGCCATACGATATTCACGCCATAAGATAGTAACGTCATAAGGTATTGAAGCCATTAGACATTGTCGTTATAAGATGTTATCACCATAAGATACACCATCAACCCTAAGATATTTATGTTGCTCCAATTTCTTCTGGATGAAAAACTCATGCTAAAAGTGTTATGTAGCCTACTAAAGCGTGAAGTTGGAATCGTACTGCATAATAATCTTTATGAGGCTGATGACGTTTTAAAAAAATAATCATGAACGTGAATTAAGTCGATGATATATAGAGAATGCGACGTTGATGATGACGACAATAAGAATCATGACATTATTGACAGTGATGGTGACGATGCAAATTAACGTCTACTTAGTTTTGGAAGTTACACTATCGTTGAAACTTTATCTTCTGAATTGGCATGAGCAATAGGCTACTAGGCCTATGTATCTGCAAATGTATAATTGTAGTCATTTCGCACAAAGACGACGAATAGGAAGAGAAATCTATTAAGCTAAGCATGATGGGCTGCAGGGTTCGATGTGTTAACTACTTTATTTCCTCAGCCTCGGCTTATGAAAACGAACAACTGGTCCTGTTCCTTCCACCATTCATTTCCGTTTTGGCTAGGGGCAGAAATAGAAATCGATATCTCAAAGCGAACTTTACCCATATAAATTATCGTAGATATGAACCTCAGTCTCTCTGATTACTGTCCTGCCAGTCTACATGTAACCACGAGATCATCCTGCGTTGTCTTGCGCCCCTTGTCTTCTTTGATTTAGTTTGTTTTGTTACTATAGCGGAACTTGTCTGCTGTACAACCAACGCCTCTAGTGACGGATAGTGAATAACAGCAGATGCATGAATAGAGGCGGCTTAAGTTTTAGCAAGTGCGTCAAAAGACAATTAAACCCACACGCCTTACAGCCGTTGGCGTTAAGGAAATTCCTTACTATTGACGATTTATAAACCGGTTAAGCACAAGTCTCATCGTTCACTGTATTACATTACATGCCAATACGTAGGCTAACTGTACAACCAGAAGTTAGTTGGTCAGATAAATTAGCTGCGTCATAGGTAGCCTAGATTTGCAACAAGTTACGTTGTTATGTTCCAGAGGAACTAAGGATTTCGCTATGCTTAGTCAGAATTGTATGTCGGTCTCGAGACGATTTCGTGCAGGGTTTATGATGTAGGCCTATCGTTTCGGTTTTGGGCGGCTATTGTCTTGCTCTCAGTCTTGGTCATTAATTGACTTTTTACTTTTGCAAATTGCCTTGAAGCGAAAGTCTTATTCTCTTGAAGTCTAAGCGATCTCCATAATTTTATATCTCGCGCAAATTGTCCTTTTAGTTTGTGCGCTACAGAATTGTCTTGTGCGATCTGATAACCCTTATAGCTCGCAAGTCGATACTTATAGCCTAAACGCTCCGAAAGTTTGGATAAGTACATGCAGTGACCACATGCAGGTTTGCCGGAAATTTCTGAAACTTTTCAAGACTCTTTTTTTAGATACAAGTGAAAAATTGAGAAATCTAATTCTATTTTCTTTCCAGAAACTAATCATGCTATTGCTACAAACGGCAATTAATTCTACTTTGCTGAATGCTGATGGATTCACTTTCCCACTTATTTTCTTTACAACCGTTGCTATTCTTATATGCGATCAGTGGGAACATTTGATGATGACGGTAAAGTTGATCACCGTCTTCATATTAAGCCGAGTATTAAATTAGTGACACTTCATACTCAATAGCCATGGGTGCCTAGTGGGCTAGATCAAGGGGCTGCTCTTCTCTAATTATACAGAAGTCACAAGTCATAAAATAATTAATGATTGTGGACTGATTCAGTCTGCAAAAGTGTTTCTCAACCTGGATGCAGCGTCACCCAAGGTTGCCGTGAACGTGCCCCACTGGTGCCAAATCAACTATCTATAGTTGTGCAGTCAGTGCAGCTTCATATAAGAAGACTAATTGAAATAGGCAGTCTGCAAAAAATGTTTATAAACCTGGATCGATTTCTTGTTTCATGAAAAATTGCAGAAATAACTACAGAATGTCATTATTGACACAGGCCTATGAAAGTGTTTAAACTTAACGTTGCAGGTCTATAATATTACATTACATAATTTATGTAATTATAGATAGGGCCTATATTTGCGCCACTATAGTTGAATAAGGTCTACAATAAGAAACGCTTCGTGTCTTTAAAATAAAATAAAAACTAAATGTAAAAAGAGGCCAACAGACTGAATAGATTCTTGTGGAGGTGCCTTACTGTCGAAAACGTTGCGAAGCACTGGTCTAAATCTCCGGCGATTTTGTTTTCACCAATAATTATAATATTTGTGGCGATGATTCACAATCTGTCTATTTTCGGAATTCTCTTTCGTTTCCTTAATAATGTCTTTGTATTGCAATAACATTGCGTTTACACGACATTTGGAGCGAAGCGACGGACGGACAATATTTGGAGCGGAGCCGCGTTGTCTATGGACGGGCGACATTTGGAGCGAAGCCACGTATGAAAGAGAGTGTTGACGAGTTAGGAAACATTTGGATTAAACAAGAGCTACAAGACGATAGGTTATACACAGTTCACATGAGTTGTTCTACGCGCAAGAATCTCCTAGTTCACATCGCCATCCTCTGCCTGTCTCTATTTGTCTCTGTCTGTCTGTCTCTGTATATCTGTCTCTATCTATCTCTCTCTTTCTCCGACCCCCTGTATACAAATGTCCGCCAGTCTCTTCTCTTGTCAACTGTATTTTTATCTTTAAGATCAGAGCGTCGGTTGGGTATATGCTCAGAAATGATAGATTGCTCGGCGCTCAATGGCAGGAACGAACAAAGCCCCCGACACACACACACACACACACACACACACACACACACACACACACACACACACACATTCATTGCCCATACTCAGTATATACGAGGAGGGATGCGGGCGTCGAGCGAGCTATGTACCCGACCCACAATAGAATTGAATGACCCCCTCCGGACGAAAAACCATAATTTTCTCGTCATTCGATGAACATTATAACGGACGTCCATTGAAACGACTTGACGAGTGTGAGGAGGCACCAAACCCACACTCGGCTGCTGCTGCCATCTATGCTTTGGGGCCTGCAATGTCTCTAATGGTGAACCACGTATTGTAGCGCACCTTGATGTCCTTACAGACATTGAGAACGTTTTATGTATGCGCGGAGTTTCGTCGCCTAACCTCGAGGCACCTGCCATTAATTATCAGACTCTTTTCACAATGTCCATCTACAGAGATAGAGATCCACGTTCATTTTATTACGGAAAATTACCCTGTTATGCAGCGATGTGGTGGTATTTATAAAGTACTCTAAGGCTTCTAAGTCTGCTTTTGCATTTGCTGTGCTTTTGTGAGGCAATAATAATGGTGGCTCATATTATATCAAAACCATTTATATATATATATATATATGTATCTTGCCAAGCACGATGCATAATAATTATTGTCCGGAACACTAGTCAGAGTGTAGTGCAAACGTCCAACATTTCCACACCGTTACATTTCTTATCTTCGTGAAATTGAACTAAATTTTTTTCTGACGTGGTATCTAATCGTAGGCTACAGCAATTGCAAATACTGGCCTATCAATGTTTCTGCTATCTATACTTAACCTGCCCTATAGGCAGCATAAACATGGGCGCCCGCACATAGGGGCAAGAAGCTAGGGGCACTTCCTTTTCTGAAAAATGGATTTTTCACATTTTAACTGCTATTTACAAAACATTTTCGGCCCCAAAAAGTTGATGATCTTTTTTTAGTCATCAGGTCCAAATCTCATGAAAATCATACCATTGTCTCCGCCAAAAAGTTGATGACCTTTTTTAGTCATTCGATTTAAGTTTCGTAAGTTTCGAGTATGGGCCTTCTTGAGGGGGCTAACCCTGGGGAAAATACCATTTTCATGGTCCTAGCCCCTGATAAACTCTGCCCATGTCTATAAGGGTCTCATGCGACGATATAATGAACTGAAAAGCAATCAGATGCGCTTTTAAGCTGCATTCATATTTAAAGAAAAGTCACTTATAGCTTAGTGGTTGCTAAACATTCACCTGTTCATAAAGGCCTGTAGTTGTAGCCTATAGTAGTCGATTTTGAAGAGGCCAGAATCTTGATGTTTGACCTGAAGTCTAGCGACCTCGGTCCTCAGCAGACAACATTATTGAGACCCTGGCCTAGGACTCGTCACTGTCACAATTACTGGTCCCGTGGCTTGTGACCTTAGCCTTGTACTTTTCAGCCGACAGTTTGAAGCTGTCGTTTGACTCGTTTTATTCAATCACCATCATGCAGTAGGTTACACCGTGTACAGGGACAATCGATTAGAAATAATGACTGTGAATTTATTATTATTGTTATTGTTGTTATTACTATCATCATAAACATCATCATCATCATCAGCGCTACTATTATTATTTTTTTTGCCCCGAGGTATTTAGGATCCCTCAGGGACTTATCGTCTAACTACTGCGATAAAACCAGTCCGGAATGGCCCTATTATTATTATTATTATTTTTATTATTATTATTATTATTATTATTATTATTATTATTATTATTATTATTATTATTATTATTATTATTGTTATTGTTATTATTATTATTATTACTATCATCATCGTCGTCGTCGTCGTTGTCATCATTCTCATCATCATCGTCATCATCATCATCATCATCGCTATTATTACTATTATTATTGTTGTTATCATTTCTACCATCATCATCATCGTCGTCATCATCGTCATCGTCGTCGTCATCATCATTTTCATCATCATCATCATTTTCATCGTTATCGTATTCGTCATCGTCATCATCACTGACTGATAGGGTTCATGCATTGGTTTCAATGTTAATTATGTAACGATAGACCCAAAGAATGAGAAACGCAAGAGGTTACGTATATAGGCTATCTAGTGTTACATAATGACAGATGAGCATTGTGTCCAGGCTAACTGGACAAACGTTAGGGGCATACCACACATATTAACACTGGTCAGTAAAGAGAAATAAATCATAATTTATTTCAAACATATGTTATTATTTCTTCCTCCTTCTGCTTACTTAATTCTTTTAATGCAATAATAACGTTTTAAATCATGTCGCATTCATCCAATCAGATCATGATAAAATAGGTAGGCCCATTGATAGGCATTAAATAGTTACTGGATAGGAACTGGCCTATGAAAGTACGGATTATCGCTCACTCATGGATATCCCATGATTCTTTGAGGCAAAGCCAATAGCAACTCCCAGGATTCTCTGGGGCAAGTCCCAGGATTCTCTGGGGCAAGTCCAAGAATTCCTAGAGGCAAACCATAGTAAAGGATAGGCGGCACACTCTTCGGTTTAAAACGCAAATTTCTCAGCAATGATGGAGAATTGTTTAAAACCAGCCCAGGGTTTTTGAGTTGAATGACATACAAAACATTCAACCTAATTGTATTTAGCAGCCACTGACCAGATTTCTTGAAAATAGCCTTTAAAGTTGACGAATTTAACATGGGTTTACATAGGACCAAGGCCGCGTCCCCCTTACAGGAAGTCGCGTGCTATTCGCCGTCGGCCATGGACCACTATACGAAGCTGTTCCAATCCAGCCATATAATACATATCAATGGGTAGGCCTAATCTTGTTTTCGTTAACGTCTTTGTAATCATAACCTCGTGATTTTTGCATCGTGTTAGCGTAATAAAACATAAGTAAAATATAGGCCTATGGCCTATTAAAAACATTGCTATCTTAACACACCATTCTAAATCTGTCTTAGTGAATTGCGAGTCAATGAATCAGTGAGCAATGAGTCAGCGAGCCAAAGAGTAGCGCGTCAGTCTGTCTGTCTCTATGCTATGTTTTATAGAATATGAAAAATCCTTCAAAAGCGACACAACTCATGCGTGGCGAGTACAGAAGACACATACCGTACCCGTATAAATATCTAGTGAGTTGTATCCACGCCCTTTAGTGTATATGCCTCTTCCTCCTTCTGCTTACATCTTCCTTCCTCTTCCCTCCTTCCGCCCCTTCTCCCTCCCCCCTCCGTCTGCAGTTCGACATTCGCTGCATGCATGTGCGGCTATGTTATTATTAAAGTTGGTTATTCGTCAGTGTAGGCCTATGGTCGAAGAAACGAACAACGACGTCTGTCAAGTCTCGCCACTCGACCATAAATCGTCTGCTGCATAGGATCCTCAGTTCAGAATGCAACCCATCATCTCAGCAGAGAATACACTTCTCACCCCTTCTCCTTCTCCTTCTCCTACTTCTCCTCGTCCTCCTTCTCCTCCTTCTCCTACACCACTGCCTCCTTCTCCCTCTCGTTCTCCTCCTTCTCCTCCTCCTTCTCCTTCTTCTCTTTCTCCTCCTTCTCCTCCTCCTTCTTCTTCTTCTTCTTCTTCTTCTCCTCCTCTTTCTCCTCCTCCTTCTCCTTCTCCTCCACTTCTTCCTCTGTCATCTTTCATCTTTTCTCTGTCTCCTCTTTGTATCTTGCGAAGAACGCCTTCACGTTCAGACCTATAGGCCTAACTATTCAACAACCTTTGATAACTTGGCTACAAATGCATATGGATCTATACAATACAATACAATACAATACAATACAATACATGTATGATGCACATGTGTATTTATGAGCAAATGCATAGGGGCCTGTACAATAGTATACATACAATACATGTATAATACATACATGTATTTATGAGTCCGCATTGTGTGATATAATGCTGTCCGTCTGTCTGCTTTGTGTTCGAGAGACTTAAAGCAAACAAGATCTTGGAGGTCACATTTTCATGGCATACAATTAAGTAGTGCAGCTGATGATCGAGAATAGCCTGAGATTCATCTCCTTTCATGCGAATACATTTAGAGATTTATTTGTCTGTTTTGTTTGTGTATGGGCTACTTGACGGCGTATACCTAGATTAATTAACACCATTTAACCACATAACCTTGTTGCACCTGCATGCAGGAAGGCAAAATTTGTCCGTATCTTACTTCGCATATTGCAATCGCAATCGTAAACTGCATACTTCTAAAGCGTCACTCGAATGCCAAGCGCAGAGCACCAGCTTATTCACGAGCGCTGCGTTGAGTGAAGAGTTACTGCATAGCATGAAGGAAGTTCTATAATCCTATTCTAAGCGTAATAAATCATAGAATAAGTTCAAGTGAAGCCTTCACCGAAGAACGGCTGGGAAAACCTTGCACAGCAAAATGTTGGAACAATAATGACTATGCGAGTAATATATAGGCCTACTCAGCTAATTGTCCTGCAGCTAAATCAATATTTCAGTTAATAATAAGTATTGATTTGCTCAGTCTTTAAATGGGCTCCGACTGTTACCCTTCGGTTTTTCCATAGTCCATTGTTTGCTGTTGTTGATGCTGCGCAGGTCATGGTGGGGTCAACCAGTTGGGCGGAGTCTTCGTCAACGGAAGACCATTACCGGATATGGTTCGTCAAAGGATCGTCGAGATGGCTCGTCAAGGGGTGCGGCCTTGTGACATCTCGCGCCAGCTCAGGGTCTCACACGGATGCGTCAGCAAAATACTCGGCCGGTAATTAATGATCTCCATTGATAATTAATCCGCCCTATATCGTAATATCTGGAAATTTTTTAGAATGAATAATCATCAGGCATTAGAGATTTAAGAAAAACAGTTTGACTTACATTTGATTGAATATATTAGAAAATTTCTTTTAAACTCAAATTTAGGCATGCATATGAAGTTGAAAGATTCGTATCTTTTTATCCATTCAACGTTATCTCATGAAATTTTGGAATCGTAGGCCCTATTCTTGGTCCAATTCTCTAAATATTTGGGGAATTGCTAGCGTGATATGTTATCAGGCATTAGAGATAATTATATGAAACACAATTTGGCTTACATTTTTGAATCACGGTGTACAATAATTATACAATATACAATTATACAGTCATACAATTATACAATATAATATACAATATATAATTATACAATTATACAATATACAATATAATATATAATTATACAATATACAATATACAATTATACAATACAATTATACAATATGTCATGTCATGTCATGTCATTTCGCCATCGTCGCTCTGCGACGGTTGGCTGCACGAATGGATCAGCATCTTCCACAATTGTCTATCTCCTGCCATGTTCATTAGTCTCCTCCCCGAAAGTCCAGTCCATTTCAAGATGTTGTCTATCCATGCCGTTCTAGGTCTTCCTCTGCTTCTTTTCCCCTCCATCAATCCCGTCATCAGGCTGTTTTCTATGCTGTTCTTTTGTTGTCTCATGACGTGTCCGAAATATCGCAACTTTCTTGTTTTTACGTGGATCAACAGTTCTTGCTTTGTTCCTACTATGGCGTACACCTGCTCGTTGGTCAACTTTTTTGTCCATGGAATTCTTAGTATCTTTCTAAGACATTTGTTCTCGAATGCTTGTATGCGTCTTTCCTCTTCTTTTTTTAATGTCCATGCCTCACACCCGTATGTCGCCACTGGCCACACCAAGGCCTTTAGCAGTCTCGTTTTTGTTCTGTTGCTGACAGATTTGTTTTTCCAAACCTTCGTCAGTTTGACCAGGCTCGTCATTCCCATCGCTAGTCTTGATCTTACTTCTCCCGTGCAATTTGCGTCCTTTGTAACCCGGCATCCCAAATATACAAATGAATCCACTTGTTCCAGCTTTCCTGCGCTCACCTCCGTTGTTAAAATCTCATCAGTGGTAGTCATGACCTTCGTCTTCCCTACATTTATCTTTAGGTTGTACTGTTCCGCTGCCTCCTCTACGCGGGTCACGATTTCCTGAAGTTGTTCCGGAGATGTAGCAATCAGAACAATATCATCGGCATATCTGAGGTTGTTTATAATTCTCCCACCGATTCTAAGGCCTCCCCTAAAGCCCTCCAATGCAACCCTCATCACTTGCTCTGATAGGATATTAAATAAGCAGGGTGAGAGATTGCAACCTTGTCTGACCCCTCTCTTGATCCTGAACCATGCCGATGTGATGTCGTTCGTTCTCACGTTAGCACGTTGTTGTCTGTACAGATTTCTGATTAGCTCTACCAGCTGCGGTGGGAATCCCGTGTCGAGCATGGCCAACCACAATTGGTCGTGCCTAACCATGTCGAAAGCCTTGGAGAAGTCTATGAAGCAGAGGTACAACGGTTGATTCATCTCTTTTGCCTTCTCCAAAATGATCCTTATGTTCAATATTTGGTCTCTTGTGCCTCGTTTTGGTCTAAATCCTGCCTGTTCTGGAGCGATTTCTTCCTCTAGTCTGCTCTGCATTCTTTCCAGTATTACACGCAACAAGATCTTGCTTGCGTGTGAGACTAATGCGATGGTTCTATAATTTCCGCATTGAAGCGGGTCCCCTTTCTTTGGAAGCGGTATGAACGTTGATTGTGTCCACTCCTCTGGCCATGATCCTGTCTTCCAGATCTCTACACATATCTCGTGCAACTTGCTTATTGTCATTTCGCCTCCAAACTTTAGTAATTCAACTGCTATATCGTCCGGTCCTGGAGCCTTTCGTGACGCTGTTCTCGCTATTGCTCTCTTGATCTCTTCAATCAGTGGAGGTGGTTCTCTTTCTTGAATGTCAATTTCTACATTCTCGTTCTCCTCGTCGTAAAGTTGCTCACAGTATTCTCTCCATCTTTGATTTACCTTCTCTGGTTCAACAATTTTCTTGCCTGTAGCATCTTTAATGGCCGTGGAACGAGGAACGAATGAACCAGTGAGCCGCTTCACTGTTTGGAAGACTGGTCTGCTGTTGCCTTTTTTCGCGTTTTCTTCTAATTCACTACACAGCGTCTCTAGCTCTTCCTGTTTATCCATTCGTAGTCTTTTCTGTACTTCTCCTCGCAGTCTTTTGTAATCCGTTGGTGATTTAGTTTTGGCTTCACGTTTCTTCTCTATCCACTCAAAGGTGTCTTTCGAGATCCAGTTCTTGCATTTATGATGGTCTTTAGGTAATGTCACCTTTGCAGCGGCCAACGTAACTTCCTTCAGTTGTCGCCACAGTTCTTCTGGTGTTCTGGGTTCATCTATTCTTTCCAGTTCTTTGAATCTATTTGTGACTTCTAATTGATATTGTTGCTCTACCTGGTAATTTTTTAGTTTCTCAAGATCCAACAGTAACGGTTTGCTCATTCGCTTCTTTTTAAACAATATACAATATACAATTATACAATATGCAATATACAATTATACAATATACAATATACAATTATACAATATACAATATACAATATACAATATATAATTATACAATTATACAATATACAATATAATATATAATTATACAATATACAATATACAATTATACAATACAATTATACAGTTATACAATATACAATATATAATTATACAATTATACAATATAGGCTACAATATACAATATATAATTATACAATTATACAATATACAATTATACAATCATACAATTATACAATATACAACACATGCATTGTAGTTACTATTCGACTGGATCGGTGAAGCCAGGCGTCATCGGAGGATCGAAGCCGAAGGTGGCGACGACAACCGTAGTTGACGCAATAACGCAGTACAAGCAGGAGAACCCGACGGTCTTCGCGTGGGAAATCAGGGATCGTCTGCTGGCTGAGGGCGTCTGCTCGCAGGAAAACATCCCAAGCGTCAGCTCCATCAACAGGCAAGAAATCAAGAAATTATTGCTTGCTGAGACTGCTTTAGTCATGATTTAGTGTTTCATCTAGTTAATTTTGCTTTTTGTTTGTATGCGAACTTGTTATTGCGCCCCTTCAAGCTCTCTCACTACTCATAGGCACTCCCGAGTGCAGAGCGCGGACACTCCATAGAAGTTTCACGCCGAAGCGATGAGCAATTGTGAGTGAAGGACTTGCCCAAGGTCCTTACGTGGCGTGGTGGATTCGAACCTCGAACCTTCTGACTCCAAGGCAACGACGCCACCACTACACCACCACAATTTGGAGGGGTGGGGCCAGAGACCGAGATCATATTAATGCGTTTCACGTATTATACCGAAATGTTCCCACCATTACAATTACCCATAGTTATATAGATTAAGTTCGTTTTTTATGAATAAAATTGAATTAAATACTGCAATGTTTCTCTTTCATTCTCTTCTGCCATATGATTGTACGCAATAGAGCTGCGGACAATTGTTATTTTTTCCCTTAAATTTTATGAATAAAATTGAATTAAATATACTCCAATGTTTCATTCTTCTGCCATAGGATTGTACGCAATAGAGCTGCAGACAATGCCCGCCAGCAGCATCATCAGCATCCTTCCATGCAGCAGGGGTCAGCAGGGTCAGCCATTATGCTGACCGGTGGTCAATCGGCCGGAGAGAATCTCAGCCTCGGCTATAACCTCGGAGGGTTGCTGGGAATGCCTCCGCTGGTCACCCTTCAGTCGGGTCTTGGCAATCTACAGTCGCCGATCTACACCAATGACGACAAGAAGAAGTCACTGATGCATGACGATGGTAAGTACAGTACAGTACAGTACAGTACAGTACAGTACAGTACAGTACAGTACAGTACAGTATGTATGTATGTATGTATGTATGTATGTATGTATGTATGTATGTATGTATGTATGTATGTATGTATGTATGTGTGTGTGTGTGTGTGTATGTATGTATGTATGTATGTATGTATGTATGTATGTATGTATGTATGTATGTATGTATGTATGTATGTATGTATGTATGTATGTATGTATGTATGTATGTATGTATGTATGTATGTATGTATGTATGTGCAGTATGTATGTATGTATGTATGTATGTATGTATGTACTATGTATGTATGTATGTATGTATGTATGTATGTATGTATGTATGTATGTATGTATGTATGTATGTATGTATGTGTGTATGTATATGTATGTGTGTATGTATATGTATGTATGCATGTATGTATGTATGTATGTATGTATGTATATATGTATGTATGTATATATGTATGCATGCAGGTATCTATGTACATTGTGCGTATGTATGTGTGTGTGCGTGTGTGTATGTGTGTGTGTGTGTGTGTGTGCGCGAATAAATGCACGAATCAAGACAATATCATTGCGTATTTAAAGTACTTCTTAAACACATTTAATTGCATAACTTGAACCGAACAGATGAATGTGTACTATTATCCTAATCTATGTTCCTTACAGGGATGGAGAGCATGACGGACATCATACTTGATAAGGATATCAAATTCAGCGATGTGGTTAGTATAATTATATACTACTAGCTGTTCCCAGCCACGCTTTGCTGTGGCAGAAAAGACGTCCCCCGCCGCTTTCGAAAATTAATTTGCGACTCGCTTATGACGTCACAGTACGCGAGCTCACTGATGTTTCGTCTGCTGTGTCTGAAATCTGGCAGCCCTGCTGTTTCGTTCAATTTGCAAATGGCGGGCGAACGGATTGCAAAGTTCACTTTTTGTGGAAACGATTGGGTTTTTTTCGGGGAAAGAAATGTTGTGACCTTGCGGTATCGGAATGGAAGGTTTTGGTAAATTTTCAAAACAATTGGTGCGTCACTTTCGGCGTGATCGTGACCGCAGGATCGCAAAGTTTCATTTTTATATACATGTATATAGATAATAGTAATCGGGGATTTTATCATCTCTAGCGAGAAAAAATGATAGTGCAGCAGCAACAATAACAATAGCGACAATAGTAAAATGACGATGGTGATAATTACTACAATAACCACAACAATAATAGTAATGATAATAATAATAATAATAATAATAGTAATAATAGTAATAATAGTAATAGTAATAGCAATAAGATAGATAGATAGATGGATTGACAAGATAAGCCATGTGCAATGTTATATTTAAATTTAATAGGCCTACTGTAACGCTGTCTTGATTATAAGAAACGATGGTTATTTATTTCGTAGCCTTGGAACCTGGAGAGTGGAAAGCTGCTGAAGCTGGATCAAGCGGATCTTTATCAGCTGCAGCAGTATCTGACTGGAACGAAATCAGGGAACCTTCTGACCGTTGGTGCGGACCATGGATCGATGCTCTCTGGCAACGAATCGATTGCTAAAGTCTTCGTCGAATCACTCAGTGAATCTGAGCCACAGTATCGAACTGCAACTGCTTCGTACACGACGCCCAACGGTAAGCGCCTAGACACTAGGCAGATTAGAGGCATTCAACCAAATTCCGTACTGTCCTTGAACATAATGTCCTGCTCTTGGAGTCATGATATTACCTTTGCACCTGCAGTCGATTCTCACCTGAAGAAATGCCAGCATGTAAGATTCCACAAGAGGTGCTTACAACTGTTACAGGCAAGGTGTAAATGGCTACGCGTCCCGGTATAGGTCATCGCTATACGGCAAATTTCGGTGTACATAGACTACATAGTCTGCATGATTATAATGCATAATATACATATTATATAATGCATTTGTATGCATATTTGTATAATATATATATATAATATATGTATGACATGTACATGTATGTTTTATGTAATATTGTTCTAGGAATAACGACGGTTCAGTTGGTACCAGTGTCTGGCATTGACATTAAGCCCCCGATGTCAAACGGTGCAAATCTTCTGCAGTCCGCTTCATCTCTCTCAACGAAAGCATTCATGCTCCCGACGCTCATTCGCGACTGTAAGATCATGACAGTGTCTCATACTTTTCCCTTTTACTTAATTCTATGCTAATCTATCGCTGTTCAACTTTTATTATGGGCTAGTAATCGTCTTGTGTTCTGTCCAGAGTTTATGTGCAGTAGGCCTACACATCTGATTGTTCATAGATTTTGAAATTAGATGAGCAAGATCATGAGTGAGATACATGTAAGATAAGTGAGTAAGATGAGTGAGATGTCGTTATTTCTATTGATGATCATGGAGATTTTGAAGCAGTGATCTTGACGAAAATGATCATATACAACAGCTACAAAGCATGATAATGACATTGTGTTGAGTGATTGACACAGCAAGGATGTAACACTGCATGTATACATACTACATAACCAAACATGTGGGAAGAGTGTATTATCTCTATAGTTTAGATTTTAACTCAAAATAAATAATGGGATTGTCTGTCAGAGACCGCTTATAGCCTAATTATAGCTCAATGCGATTGCCTGTCAGCGATTATTTAATTCAGATGCAATTGTCGGTCAGAGTCTGGTTCAAAAGCAATAATATTTGTCAGATACCACACTATATATACTCACAAGCGATAATTGCCTGTCATAACTCAGTGCGATTGCCTTCAAATAGACATCCTCCTGCTTTTGACTTTCAGCGAACAACAACCAAATCGCCGTTCATTCTGGCAACCATGGCAATGCCACAGTCATGAACTTGGACATGAAGTCGGCTGCTGCTGCTGCTGCTGCGTCCGGCCTCTCCCTCACCGACCGAGCCTCCTCTGCGACGGGGGATGGGAGACCAACCGACCTCGTTCTGCATGGAACCATCGGTGACGACGGACATGACGTCTTTACAACACTCACAGAACTGAAACCACTTCAGAATACGTATCAACCGGTCAACTACGCTCCTTCATACGTTCAATATACAAGTCAGTATAATAACAATTAATTATTTTATAGACCTGAATTATTAGTCATTCATTTGAGCTCAGTCATGTTCAATTAATTATCAAACGCAACATTAGTTTAGTAAACTTAAACTTAGTTTAACTTAAATTTAACTTCTTATATTTGGTAAAGACAAATCGTCCTATCTTTGAGCCAACTTAATTTAAACGAACACATCAAATTCATGTTTCTGCTTTCATTAAATTAATGTTAAGCAAACTGAAGTGTCACTTGCGAGACTAACAGAGTGAAAAACAGTGGCTTAAAGTCAACTCTGCCCCGAGCACAGTGACAGAGGAAACCCTAAAATTGGATATACTGCACCATGGTGGGCACGAGATAACATGTGTGAGCGGTATGTTAATGCTATGTTAACATAATGTCATATGTAATAAATGTAAGACAAAAATAAGCATATACAAATATACATGTAATGTAAGTATAATAAATTATGTAAATGCTTTTAGATCCGAATGACTTTTCCGTGCAGTATGCTTCCTTTCCCTACACTCAGACGAATGTTAACATAATGTCATATGTAATAAATGTAAGACAAACATATGCATATGCAAATATACCCCGGTACATGTAATGTAAGTATAATAAATATGTAAATGCTTTTAGATCCGAATGACTTTTCCGTCCAGTATGCTTCCTTTCCCTACACTCAGACGAATGTTAACATAATGTCATATGTAATAAATGTAAGACAAACATATGCATATGCAAATATACCCCGGTACATGTAATGTAAGTATAATAAATATGTAAATGCTTTTAGATCCGAATGACTTTTCCGTCCAGTATGCTTCCTTTCCCTACACTCAGACGAATGTTAACATAATGTCATATGTAATAAATGTAAGACAAACATATGCATATGCAAATATACCCCGGTACATGTAATGTAAGTATAATAAATATGTAAATGCTTTTAGATCCGAATGACTTTTCCGTCCAGTATGCTTCCTTTCCCTACACTCAGACGAATGTTAACATAATGTCATATGTAATAAATGTAAGACAAACATATGCATATGCAAATATACCCCGGTACATGTAATGTAAGTATAATAAATATGTAAATGCTTTTAGATCCGAATGACTTTTCCGTCCAGTATGCTTCCTTTCCCTACACTCAGACGAACTCTGCAGGAAGCACGACGCAGTTCTACAACGCTGAACAAAACTGGTCGTCCTCGCGATACACAGGTAGGCATTGCCAACGAGAGATGCCTGCCTTTCTTAGTTTTTATCAGCTTAACCCTTTCAACCCGACGGGCCGGGTTATCCATAGAGTTACGGGAGCTCCGGGTTTAAAGGGTTGGTGGAAATTCTTCTCTGCGTTGCTCTAAAGGTGCTGTAATGTCTATACATACACGTGCGCACAATTGTCTGACATCGTCATGATGACTGATGAGATCAGTGATCAATCGATACTGGCAAAACTAAGAAAGACACGAAGCTAAGATAAGTAGAGACAATCAATTAAGAAGCTGGTCAAATAATGAGTCTTTATGGTCCGGAAATGTTTTCCAAAATGTATGGATTCTAAATTTTCGGCAGACACTAAAAGATTAAAGCAATCTGACTTATTTGATTACATTGATGCAAAGTAAAAAAATTGATTGGTCTATACAGTCTAAATTGTAAATCATAACTTGAAATAAAGCAGCATAAAACTTTACGTGGGCAAGTGACTGGGAATGGAGCTAAGAGGCTATAGTAACCGATTTCGAAGCTATCATTAAGGTTGTCATCATCACGATTTTTATAGTTACGCTGTGAGCGAATGACGAAGATGTTTTAGACAGCATTCCGTCTACTACTAGTAAGTTGAATATAGAAACTGAATTCACATCGACATTACATAGGCTAAAAATCAGACAGCAATCACTGAGTTGGCCCACGAACTGAGCCCTACACATGGGCGGAGTTTGGTTTCCGTTCTTGGAGGGGCTAATGCCTTCTTAGGGGGGCTAAGCCCGGAAAAAGATATCATTTTCATGGTAAAAAAGCTAAATCTGGGCCTTCTTGGGGGGGCTTAGCTCCCCCTAGCCCCTGATAAACTCCGCTCATGGCCCTACAATAGCACAATATTTAGCAGGGCAGAACATCGATTTCTAGCGTGAAACTGCTCAAATTGATGGGCCTCAATTGATGAGATTTAAGCATACAAATTACAACGAGGGAATGAGAGCATTTTAGCAATAATTTATAAGGAAAATATTCGGCGGAATTGGTTAATTAAAAAGTTGATGAGGTGATTGAATACTCTTACAATTCTGTTCAGTTTTCGGCCATGCAACGTTATACCGTCGCCTCTCAAAATTTTCGCTGCGCCTAGCTGTGCATAAAACGAATCCATTCTTCAACCTAAATCTGTTGACACCGCAGTAAGCCACCAGGATGGAAGAGCTTAAGTTAGGTGCGAGACTGCAAGGACATTGAAAATCAATATTTGTTAGAGCTTAAGTTATAGGTGCGAGGCTATAAATGGTTTTGAAAATAAATATTTGTTAGTTTTAATCAAGGTATTCATTGAGATTAGAGGTCTTTCGTGGATGTATAGGCATACGCTGGCTGCAAACTTTCATACTCAATATCTCATGACCATTCAATTTTAAATCGTCTCGGAAATGTATGCTCAGTAGTTTGACAAGTTTAGCACGTTTAACATCGCTGATAGTAGGCCTAAATTCGTAATGGAAAAGAGATTTGGATTTGTTCTGTGAAATCAATTTTTTAGTTCTTGAATTGTTGTTCAAACCAACACGCGTTTTCTTATGCTCTCACTCATTGTGTAAAAGATGAGTTCTTTCCTGCTAAATCAAAGCAAAGAAACATAAGATGAATGATTTAACATCACAGGCCTTCTCACACACACGACAGGGCCGGATTAAGACATGTTCAACATGTTCGGCCGAACAGAGGCCCCCCACTTTAGGGGGGTCCCACACATTTGTAAAAAAAATTGTGGACAATTTTTTATATTTTAGCGGATGAAATGGTATCATGGTATCATTTTACCGAAAATTTGGTCAGATTTCTAAAAAAATAGGCCTAGGTCATCAAGTTTTTTGGCGGATGAAATGATGGTAGGCCTATAATTTCCCGAAAATTTGGCGAGATGACTAAAAAAAAAGTTATCAACTTTTTGGGCGAATGAAATGGTATAATTTTAAAAAATTTCCGAAAATTCGACCAAACGACTAAAAAAGGTCATCCGAATTTTCTGCAGAAAATTTCCCGAACAGGGCCCCACATTTCTTAATCCGGCCCTGACACACGATGTAATTAAACAGCTGTAATCAATCAACCAATATTAATCTGCAGAAATTACATGACGCCTCTGTAGTCCTATAGAAGCCGCGGGGTCCAGAAATTAATTATAAGCCATATTACAACCAGGAAGAAAATTAACGAAAGGCGTGTGGGACTTTCCAGCCATATTATATGCTGCATAACATGGCTGTTATAAAAACTA
Source organism: Lumbricus rubellus (assembly GCA_945859605.1). Taxonomy (NCBI): domain Eukaryota; kingdom Metazoa; phylum Annelida; class Clitellata; order Crassiclitellata; family Lumbricidae; genus Lumbricus; species Lumbricus rubellus. The sequence goes on along the minus strand of OX243813.1, from coordinate 25,328,135 downwards.
CAATATGTGGACTATAATTATAATAGGCAGTTTCAAGTAGCCTATAATATGTATCATGTATATATCATGCACATATATACACAAAAAGATGCCATATATATCACGCATAGTAGGCCTATATACTGTATTTATCAGGCCGATTGTTTGAGCATCGGTGCAAACATTTTAAAACTTCGTCACTATGCTTCTTGCACAAATAGTAGAGGAATTTTAGCAGAAAAATCATCAATCGACTCAACAAATTATCACTACGTAGAAACTTGGCAGAGTTGTTAAGTACACCCCAGTGATGAAAATACCAAAAGTCCCCATAAATCCGAGCTGTGCTCGAGCCGCCATCTTGGAAAATGGCGGCCTAAATTCGGTTTTGTGCCAGTAACTCCAGAACCGTCACAGCTACAAGGAAATATTAAAGAGCAGAAATGATCCTCATTAAAAGGCAAAGAAGTTTGGTATACAACATTTGTTTCTAGGATCAAAAATAAAAATGTTACGGCTGGGATTAGGTTGATCTTCAATCATCATTTGCAGCACAGTATTTCCATATATTCTTCCCGCCATAAAACTTTGTATGTCGCATTGATATACATAATGATGACTACTTTATCATATGTAACATTTTTATTTTTAATCCTAGAAACAAATGTTATACACCAAACTTGATGGCCTTTAAATGAGGATCATTTTTGTTATTGTATATTTCTTAGTAGCAGTGACGGTTCTTGAGTTATTGCCAAAAATTAGAAAGTAGGCCGCCATTTTCCAAGATGGCGGCTCGAGCACAGCTCGGATTTATGGGGACTTTTGGTATTTTCATCTCTGGGGTGTACTTAACAACTCTGCCAAGTCTCTACGTAGTGATAATTTGTTGAGTCGATTTTCCTAAAATTCTTCCACTAAAAGGAAACTTCGGATCGAAATTGAAAACATAGAGATAAAATAATATCCCTGGAATTCGCGTGAATAGAGAGCCGTAGACAGAATAACTCGCGATGAATCCATTCGTTAGACTGCAGTCTTCGTTTGAAGGGCTGTGAATGCCATCGTAGAGGACCCAAGCACCTACGGCCAGGGTGTTGGAAAAAATAATAAGCCTGCTCTGCGCTGTGCCCTACATTTCTGGAAAACAGGCTTGTCAGTCAAAAAGAAGGTGTATTGTTGACTGTAGGCCGCGAGCCTTTTTCTAAAGGGTACATACATGTACCTGTATGAGTGATGTGGCAGCTTAAGCCATGCACTGTGCAGGCTGTGCGTATACAGCTGAACAATTGCATGCATGGGGTGTGTCCTTTCCTCAGCAATAAAGCTTTCTCCCACGTTCGTCTTGGTGATGACGAGCAATGATTAGCAATAACAACAACAACAGCAACAACAACACTGCCATAGAAAGCAACATGCGCAGACCTCAAAAACATGTCAGTGTTTTATAGAGACCGACATCCAGGCCTGTTCTGAGCAAATGAAATGCTTTTGCAAGCTCTGTAGGTCCAAATGCTAACAGAGGCGTCGATACTAGTAATATGGACTACTTACTATATATAGATCTAATAAAAGCATTAATTTGTACATATGGAGGTGATGAATGATAGGCATAATATGCTTATGAATGACGTGTTGAATGATAGGCTGAATGATGATGAATTGATGAATGATGGATTGATGAATGAACACTCGACTTCAATTCGTGAGGCGCGGTGGTGTAGTGGGTATGTTCGTCGCCTTACACCCGAAGGGTAGCAGGTTTGAATCCACCTCAAGTCGCCGCGTGCGGACCTTGGGCAAGTCTTTCACACGCAATTGCTCAGCGCTTCGGCGTGAAACTCCGATGCAGTGTTCGCGCTGTAGTCGGGAGCGCCTCTGAGTAGTGGGGCTTGAAGGTACGCTATAACAAGTGCGCATACATACTTTCAAGATCAAGTATCCATCAACCCAACACGTGAGTGTGCGGACACTAGAGCCTCGCTAACGTGCGTGATTTATAATATTGATACATGATTATAAGATTCGGATTTGGTGTGATGAAGAAATAACGATTGATGAATTTCATATGAAACCAGGTTCCTACGGTGCTTACTACAACTCGTCCACCCCAACGACGTCGGAGTCGGGGGGAGGAGGAGGAGGAGGAGTGGAGAATAATTCCTTCGCTCAGCAGATTCCTCATTCCGAACCCGGAATGTCATCGCAATCGTCTGGAGTCGATGGAAACAGCATCGAGGGAAGCAGCCTGTCTCGATCCGATGTACAGTAGCACGCATCCTACACCATTCTTCTTCTGTCGTTCTTCTAACCTTCTATCCCAGTGCACTTAGCCGATCGTTCATCGTGTTCAACCGAGATGCACGTTGTTCGTACGATATGAAACTGTTGCTACTGACGTTTTCAGAGTGTTTGCAAGATAGCCGGCCATTGAAGACTGGCAAAAATCTGCTACAAGAACTGATTAATTATCAGCTCAGGGAAGTGTTCTAAATGAAATCATGATACACCCTCGGCTGGTAAAGGGTTAAGACAGCGGTGGATAGTGAAAACAAGCGTTGTTGAAGAAACGGACAAAATCAGTTATCAGTGCCTTGGATACTAAATGGCCTCTGCTTCCCTATCCAAAGCAGTGCTGCATGAAAGTGGCCATGTTGAATCGCCCACATCAGCATATGTGTACACACGAAATAACTTGATCGGCTCAAAGACTTTGCTCAATTTGCTCAAAGACTTTTCTCATTCTGCTCAAAGACTTTGCTCGATATGTCATATTTCCCGAATGTAAATTTACATGGATTTGGTTGTTCTAAGAGGAATCAACGGCAGGAAATTCTTTCAAAACACAACATAGAACTTTGTATTATGCCAATAGGTGTCTTAAACGAGTGTTGAACCACACGAACCGCGCGTGCGAGAACATTTTCAGCTAAAAATGCGAGAACTTTGTCAACTGAGAATGCGAGAACATTGTCAACTATGACAGCGAGGACATTGTCAAAGCGTGACAAAGACTTGGAACTGGACTTGTTTCGAGTGCATTTGTGCTAATACGCCTTTGGCACTTGAGAGACTGCAGCTAATGGAGCGATGTATTTGTCATGTTTTATGCATTTTTATGATTTCATGCAGCCTGTATGCTGGCCTCAATAATTAGGAGCATCGACAATTCGACATAGACTATGATAGAGGATTTTGGGATAATTTGTGGGTGCATAGAGGGGCTTCTGATCATAATGCTTTTGATCATAGTGGTAACAGTTTGTCTAATTTTCGATGGGTAAAGAGACTGAAAAGGAAGTGGAGGAAAGAAGGTCTTGAAACGAGGAGAGTCGGAATACACTATAGAAAGTATAAATCATCGATGATTCCATGGATTTAATCGCTTGATTACCAACCTACCATCAACCAAGGTCAACTGCAATTTTATCCAGCGCTTTCTATACAAGTATTTAAATTAATGAACCCTGTTAACCAGGCTACAATTAAGAATCAGCAATTAAGTCATGTAGCACTGATAACCTACAGACCACTTGATAAATTAATCGGGCATTTGATTCGAATCATCGATAAATAAACGTTCCAAACAATAATCACTAAACAGCATAGCAGATGTCCTATAGAATAGGATCTCTATATAAAGCTCATTTTGTAACAAAATTTCATTTGCGACGATCTTGATTAGTCGATCAAAGAATATTGTATTGAAAACTGTCGCCTAAGACTATAAGAATAACCATAAGTTGAGTGTTTCACTTTATTTTAAGAAATCTGTCTCGAACTGCGCCGCTGCTCTTTGTTGAGTTTGAATTTCGATTTGTTCACTTTGTGCACAATTCATTCTCATGTGTCAATCAAAGAACAATGTTTATGTACACCTCGGTATGCAAGACCAACTGCCTGCGTGGTCGAGGCTTTGCTAATTCTTTATTTTGCCTTTGATTTCTAAATTGATGTGCTCGCAATGCCTCGCATGTTTCTAGTATGAGTTCTCTGCCTCTCCGTGTCTCTGTTTCTGTCAAACTTAGACGTCAATTGAAATATCAGAAATATTAATCTCAGAATACAGAAGGTGAAGCTGTTTCTATAAGGTGGACCTATTTCCCCAAAGGTATTGAATGTTTGCCAGTGACCAATCATGAAACTAACAGCCGTGGACATTAAAAGCTAAAGCTACCCAGGATTAAATTTGATGCCCAGGTCACTGAATAGGTCTAAATATCAACTGCACGGCAGCATTCAAACGATCAAGTAGCTATAGACGTCTCAGTAAAACTATTTGTTGAATTCACTAAATTGTTAGCTGATAAATTTCATGGTGGTCTTAATTGGCTTTCACAGAACTGCTTTAAAAGGCGATTGTAGGAAATGATTTTCTGTCCCTGATTCCTGACTTGAGAAAAATGGAATAACCGAGCAATATATAGGCCCTATGCCTATAATTTTTTTGTGATAGATAGGCGAGGTGCTGTCGGTTGATAGTAGCCACAACAAAATCCCAATTTCAAGTGTGTCCATTGAATCATCAAGACAATGTATCTTATAGTAGGCTATGCCAATGCATGTGGCTCAAACATGTAGATACCTTAAAGGATCTGTTTTGGCAAAGTGTTAATGCGTGAATTGTAAAGCATATTAATGAGTATTACGTTTTTTTAATGACTTGATTGAAATGACTTGATTGTAGGGCCTATGTATATAGTAATGCATTGTGGTCTCATATTTAGACCTACTAATAAATTTAGTGTCATACGATCTGTAGGCAGAACATTCCAGAAAAGAAAACTCGTGTAGGCCGATAGTTGATAGGCTGGTGACACTGAGATCGTATTTTTGCAGATTGTTATTGTTGGTCATCTATCTATCTGTCCGTATTGTCGTTGATATGAAATGCCGATTGCAAATGCTTTGAATGATTAAGAAATTCGTTACTTTGTAGAACTTGTTAAGCAATTTTTATTTCGCTTGTTTTATCAACTATAATTGTTGAAGCTTTCTCAGTGTTCACGTAGGCTACTGGTCTAAGCTGTTTGTGGTGACTTAAGCTGAAATCTTGAAATAAGCATTTTCAGAGCGAAATCCTTGCGTCGCCTGTTACAAATCAGCAATTTCATTCAGATAGTTTCTATTTTATAAGCTATTAGCAGTTACAAGAAAGTTAGCTTATGACATTATGTTAACAGCATAAGACATGTCATCATCATAAATCAGCAACAGCCTATAATTGCAATTAAATGATCATCATCGCGCCGTCGTCGTCATCGTCGTCATCATCATAAACACAATATTTTATGATCATCGCTGTCATTTTCACATTTAGTGCAATTAGTTCTCTACGCATTTAAGAGATTAGCCTATATCAACTTATCGCTCTGCCAGTGTTTCACTCGATGTTTCTTTATTTTAATTCAAATACGAAATTATTTTTGTGCAATATTTCTGGTTTGATTATTAAAAATGAAAGAATAAAATGTTCACAGGCTCATTCCCATTTAGACTACTGGAAAACATTAAAACACGAATATAGGTCCGGCCCAACTAACGATGCTAATAGTGTATTTGATGATTTCAAGTAGTAAATCACCTTATGCTAAATTGGCTGTGACGAAAAAAGAGTGTGAAGGCCATAGATTGATGTATAGGCCTACGGTACCGTACTTGTTTATGACTTTTTGTCTTAATCTTTTAGGCTTGTGACTTGAATGGACTATCTGCATTTCCGGCCATCAATATTTAATTATATCTGCAATTGATTTTATTTGGGCTAAACCTGAGAAATCATGCAGCTGTTTGAGCCTTGCGTTTGTTTATTGGCATGGTTTTATTTCATAATTATTGGTCCAATGACTAATAACTATTATTAACTACATCAGCAACTGTCAGACTACGAAAGTTTTTTATAATCATAACCAGATTTACTTAATACAGTGAAACATCCAAGACGAGATCTTGTATTCTTCAGTAATAATTATGTCTATGTTCTGAATTATAAGTCTTAGTCATGGTCTCGGAAATTTTTTGAAAAACTCTTGCCATATGTTTGCAATAAAGAAGAATTATTAATACAAATGTTGTTTACTTGTTTGGAGCATGATCCATTTCAGTGTTGTAGTTTATATCTGAGCAATTGAATGTGTTATCGGTTCTACCCTTTTATTAAAAAAAACTCTTTTCATGAAAAAACATCGTTCTTTATTTATGTTCTATGTCTGGTTTTCCTTGTGTTAGTTTATCTGATGACGATTTGTAGGCCTACTTTTTTTAGCGATGGATTCAATGCTTTTATCCATTATTTTGTTTTCAACCGCCGAAAATAGTCTAAGGCAGCAACAGCAATGCTAATAGTGTATACATTTGCCCAATTTCATCATTGAAGAGGCGCTATAGCAGATGCGAGAAATAAAAAATAGAGACGAATATAGTTATATGTCGTTTAACTCAATATGAAACAAGAAGTAGATCTATTATCCTATAGAGCCTAAGTCTATTCCACATCCATCAGCATTCTCCCGAATTTGTAGCCTTAATTTAACATTAATTTAAGACTGATTCCAGCTTTTGTGGATTTCAATCCGGCATCCATAATTATTATGATCTCGTACCATTGTGGTACAATTAAGCCATCTCCCACTCACAAAACACTAAATTAATCCTTGTGCACTCACACATAATCTACAACTGTTTATTTTTATAACTGAAATCTGTGATTGAATTTAACTCATGATAGCCTGTAGGCCCCCGAAATGGAATTATGGACAAGTCCCTTATTAAAATCCCTTCCCTGGGGCGTTATATGCTTTAAGCCTGTTTTGGACGTATATATACGGCTTCCCCAAGGAAGGGGTTAAGAACAAATCCTCAACTGGCAAGCGAAAGCAATTCTCATGTCAAGTTAACATCAGATGATAAAACAGATAAATAAAATATTAATTATAACCATGGGCAAGATCGGAATGATTCCTTAGACTTGATCTTTGTTCTCGATCGCTTGCTGACTTGTCTGATTCGCAATGGCATAATCCGTAAAAGTTCCTTTTCTCGGATGTTGCAGAACAGTGAGGTACGCACAGAAATAGCCTATATATAGCTTCTCGATCGCATAGGCGTATAGCCTACTCTCTGTCAGTTTCACTCAGAGTGTAGTCTCAAAGTAATCTGCCTATGCTGTAGTTTCGGTCTTAGAAAATCTGAGGCATTGAATTCGAAGGGAATCTCCTCTTCCTTCTTCGCAAAAGAAGTGAAACTCCAACTTGTAAGTTAACCGGTTGCAACACAGCTTCCAATGCTGAGATCCCGAAATACCTTCGAAGTGTGTCAGAGACTCAAAAGAATTGACGACGGGAAATAAACCATTTATTATGCTCAAGGCCATATTATATGCTCCGATCTTCCGACCTTTCATCGTTTTCGTTCTGCAGGTGCAACTGCACTTAGAATTCGTTATCCCATCCGGAAAGTTCGTCTGGCGGAACATCCATGTCCTTTGGATAGCTATCAAAATTGCTGTAATCCGATGGGCCTTTCACCTGACAACATATATTGCATCGATTAGATCACGTCTGTGAGATTAAGTAACTTGTAAATCAGTTAAATTATATGGATGCATATAATGCGCACACAAGAGTTGTACCTTCTAAGCATAAAACCTTTAAATAAGCGTGACTGCTGAGTATGCTTCTATTAGTCATTAGGCTAGATTTTATATAAAATTAAATGTCACCTAAGTTGTTGGTTTGCACCGCTAAGTTGCTTAGGTTAGGTGCCGTTGGCATTTGAAGAAGTTCGATCGTTCGCTCGTTTCTGCCTTTTAGAGGTAATACTTGTTAGAAAAACGACAGTAGGCCATTAGTTATCAGACAATCCCTCTATGTTGGTCACGTGACTACTCTGTTGAGCGTGCCTCTCGCCATGTTGTTAGACATTTTGTTTGTTTGATTGGTTTGCTGGAAATTATATTCTGCTATCAGGTTATGGGCCCAGCTACCGGCCAGTTACCAAGTAATGCTTAAAAGTTTATAAATAAGACAGTGACTCGGAACAGCGACTTTGTAGGTTTTAAAAGTAATCGGAACGTTTCGATAGTAAACCTATGTTCGAGCGTTGGTAAAAATCGCTAACAAGTCGCGTGAGTCAGCTTGTCAAAGAAAAAGCACAAAATGGCGGAATCAAACGAAACAAAGTTTACGATAACAAAATTGAACAACAGCAATTATCAAGTCTGGAAATTCAAGGTAAAAATGTTATTAATTAAAGACGATTTATGGACAGTTGTGAATGACGACACACCTGACCCAATTCCAGACGGTTGGCAAAGAAAGAACGAGAAGGCGCAATGCACAATATCATTATCAGTTGAAGATAACCAGTTAATACACATTTGCAATTGTAACAATGCAAAGGAAATGTGGCGGGAGTTACAAAAGGTGCATGAAAGATCTAATCTGAGCAGTAAAATGTATCTGCGCAAAAAGCTATACAAGATAAAGCTACAGATTAATCAGAACATGCAAGAATACATAAGTGCAGCCTTGCAACTCGTTGAGCAATTGCGTGGTGTTGGTGAAGAAGTTACTGATCAACAGGTGGCGACTCTATTGCTCTGTGGTCTACCAGATGAGTACGAAACATTGATAACAGCTTTAGAAGCCAGAGAGGAAGATGAGCTTACTCTAGAATATGTTAAAAACAAGCTTGTTGATGCATACAAGCGCAAGAAAGATTCAGAAAATGATTCAACAGAAGCAAAAGATGAATCAGCAATGTACTCAAGCAATACGAGACCCAGTAATCGCACTAACTATCGTCATGATAAACAGCATAAAGACAGAGAAACAAGAACTTGTTTTGTGTGCAAAAAGGCAGGTCATTTAAAAGTGGACTGTAGAGTATGGAAGGCAAGAATGGAGCAAGAAAATAAACAGCCAAAGTTAAAGCACAAAGCCAAAAATGTCGTAACAGAAAGATTGAGTGATCTAGGCAACGATGACACTAATCATAGAAGTTTTACAATTGGCATTGGTCAGAGAACAAGTGACTGGTTTATAGACTCCGGAGCCACAACCCATATGACAAACAATCTGAATTTCTTTACAGAACTGGACCAAACGAAGTCTGACAAAATTTACATTGCTAATGGAACATGTCTAATTGCAGATGGAATTGGAAATGGTTTTCTGGAATGCATTTTAGACAATGGCACAGTGAATAGAATTAAAGTCACAAATGTTCTATATTCACAAGGATTAACAGGAAGTTTGTTATCAGTGAAGCAACTGGCAAGCAAAGGAAAGGAAATTGAATTTTCGGGTAACCAGTGTTCGATAAAATACAATGGAAAGTTGTTGGCTGTGGGAAAATCTGAAAACAATTTATACAAGTTGTCATGCAAGAATATTCCTGAAGTTGCAAACATGGCCAAGTTCGAAACTAAACATGAAAATTGTATTCATGTGTGGCACAGACGTTTAGGGCATAGAGATCCGAACGCTGTTAAAGATATTAACAAGCAAGGAATTGCCACAGGAATTCAAATCAAAGAATGTAATGTAAAGATTAAATGTGAACATTGCATTAAAGGAAAAGCCACACAGAAACCATATCCTGAAGCCAGTACACATCGCACAAAACATCCGTTGGACTTGATCCACAGTGATGTTTGTGGTCCAATGAAAACAATGTCATCAGGAGGAAGCAAATATCTTGTGACATTTATCGATGATTTTTCACGATATACAAAATGTTATCTTATTCAAAGGAAGGACGAAGTATTCGGGAAATTTCAAGAATTCATTGCAGAAGTTAGTAACAAGTTTCAAAGAAAACCGAAAGTCCTAAGATCAGACAATGGTGGTGAATACACTGGAAATAAGCTGAGAAACTATCTGAAGCAAGAAGGAATTCAACTTCAAACGAGTGTACCATACTCACCATCGCAAAATGGAGTAGCTGAAAGAAAGAATCGATCAATAATCGAAATGGCAAAATGTATGCTACTCGATGCAGCACTACCGCTGAAGTACTGGGGAGAAGCAGTTATGACAGCGGTGTACTTGCAAAACAGACTGCCAACGAAGGCTACAGATAAAACACCTTTTGAATTGTGGAATGGAGAAAAGCCAGATCTTTCACATATCAGAATATTTGGATGCAAGGCATATGCATACATTCCAAAAGAGAAAAGAACTAAATTCGATGATCGAGCAATCGAAGCAATCCTAGTAGGATACAGTGAACAATCAAAAGGATACAGGTTGCTGTTGAAAGATTCAAACAGAATCATAATCAGTCGCAGTGTAACATTTGATGAACATGAATCAGATGGAATGACAGTTACAGAAGTAATTATAAATCCAGAGAACACAGAATTAAAATCAGAGCCAGTTAAAAATGAAAATGAAGTCAAAACTCAGATGCCTACAGAAAATGTTAATCAAGTCAATGAAGATGACAAAAATGAAACAGCTGACGCAGAAATAACAGATGAAAATGTTGTTCAACCCAGAAGATCTACCAGAAGTAACAAAGGCATACCAGCAGAAAGACTATCATTGATGGTTCAAAATGAAATCAGAAAGGAACCTTCATCATGGAATGAGATGAAGATGTTAACAGAAAATGAGCAGAAAAACTGGATGAGAGCAGCACAAGAAGAGATGAATTCACACAAGGAGAATGAAACTTGGGTATTGTGTGATCTACCAGCAGAAAAGAAGGCAATAGACTGCAAATGGGTGTTTAAGTTGAAACACGATGCCAAAGGAAATGTACGACATAAAGCACGTCTTGTAGCTAAAGGTTTCTCTCAGAAATTTGGTGAGGACTATGAAGATACGTTCGCACCAGTAGCCAGACATACAACTTTAAGAACATTGTTGACAGTTGCTGCATCAAAGAATTTGAAAGTGAATCATTTTGATGTCAAGACAGCTTTTCTGAATGGAGAAATCAAAGAAGAACTCTACATGAATCAACCAGAAGGTTTTACAGAAATTGGTCAAGAGCAAAAAGTTTGCAAAATAAAGAAAGCCATTTATGGACTTAAACAATCAGCCAGAAGTTGGAATCAGAAAATAGACTCTATTTTGAAATCAGATGGATTCCATCAGAGTGAAGCTGATCTGTGTCTGTATACAAAGAAGTGCAACAACGTGATTGTTTACATATTGTTATATGTTGATGATCTGCTGATCTGTGGAAATGCAGAGATGATCAAGAAAACAGCAAACATGTTAAGTCAGCAATTTGAAATCAAGGATTTAGGTGAAGTCAGTTTATACCTGGGAATTCAAATTGAAAAGGACAAACAAGGCAATTACTTGATTTCTGAAATCAATAAAATTCAGGAAATTATTTCTGAGTTTGGTTTAACGAATGCAAATGGATGTGCAACACCAATGCAAGTGGACTATTTAAATATAACAGGAGAAGAAAATTTGCTCAGCTCAAATGAACAATATCGACAAGCAGTGGGGGCATTGTTGTACATAGCTACTACAACAAGACCAGATATTGCAGCCGCAGTTTCTATTTTATGTCGGAAAGTCAATTCACCACGTCAGTGTGACTGGACTGCAGTAAAAAGAGTTATCAGATATCTCAAGGAAACAATTAACTGGAAGTTAAAGCTTGAAGCTGTTGGAGATCTGAAACTGATTGGGTATGTTGATGCAGATTGGGCAGGCGACAGATCGGATCGCAAGTCAACCAGTGGATACCTGTTTAAGCTCGGAGAAGGAGTAATTTCATGGATATCGAAGAAGCAAATATCCGTAGCTCTGTCATCTACAGAAGCTGAATATATTGCTGCTTCTTTGGCAAGTCAAGAGTTGGTTTGGTTGAGACAGTTGTTATCTGATCTACATTTACCGTGCATTGAATCAACGACGCTGTATGAGGACAACCAAGGATGCATCAAGATTGCAAGCAACGAGAAAATCAATGCAAGAACCAAGCACATAGATGTTAGACATCATCATCTTCGAGACTTACAGTTTCGTGGGATAATTAACTTGGAGTACTGTCCTAGTGACCTAATGCTAGCAGACATTATGACCAAGCCTCTAACAAGGGACAAGCTGTGTAACTTAAGAGATAAGATTGGCTTGTGCCTTGATAACTAGAAACTAATGTTAGATGGGGGTACTGTCGAGTGGGGGTGTTAGAAAAACGACAGTAGGCCATTAGTTATCAGACAATCCCTCTATGTTGGTCACGTGACTACTCTGTTGAGCGTGCCTCTCGCCATGTTGTTAGACATTTTGTTTGTTTGATTGGTTTGCTGGAAATTATATTCTGCTATCAATACTGAGCTTACTGAAATATTTAACCACTACATGGAGTTGTAAGTATGCTACATATAAATTATTTCGACTTTAGTTCAAAGGCCTTGCAAGTCCTTCATCTTTTGGTCAAGCAGATATCGATAATTATTTCTTTGTTTATCGACGATATTTAATTATTTATACAGTTGGCTTAGGCCTACATCTCTGACATAAGTTAGGTACAAGTAGGCTAATTACTCAGAGTGAACATACTTTAGGTTGAATAGGAGGCAGGAGAGTTTGAGAACGAAGGCCCTCCCAGTCGAACCCTTGGTACCATCTGGAAATAACAAAACATACCAAAACGTATTATTTTAAACCAAGGTACGCTATAGGCTAGCCTATTTAAAAACTGAAAAACGTGCGCCTTTTCCTTTTTTTCTCACTTAGAATGAGCTTAACTAAAAGCTTTTAAGACATTTTCGACTTACTTATGTTTCTTGATTTCGCTTATACCGTTCTTCCCGTAGCCGAGTCTTTCAGCGGGATTTTCGCGACAGAGTTTCTTGATGAGAGTCTGGGCGCTTTTTCCGATCTTCTTCGGAAATTCGATGACATCGATTCCCTTCAGAATGATGTTGTACGTCTTCATTGGATCGGAACCAGTGAATGGAGGACTGAAACATAATTTCAAAGGAACCAGTGAATGGAGGACTGAAACATAATTTCAAAGGAACCAGTGAACGGAGGACTGAAACATAAATTCAAAGGAACCAGTGAATGGAGGACTGAAACATAATTTCAAAGGAACCAGTGAATGGAGGACTGAAACATAATTTCAAAGGAACCAGTGAACGGAGGACTGAAACATAATTTCAAAGAAACCAGTGAATGGAGGACTGAAACACAATTTCAAAGGAACCAGTGAATGGAGGACTGAAACACAATTTCAAAGGAACCAGTGAATGGAGGACTGAAACATAATTTCAAAGGAACCAGTGAATGGAGGACTGAAACACATTTTCAAAGAAACCAGTGAATGGAGGACTGAAACATAATTTCAAAGGAACCAGTGAATGGAGGACTGAAACATAATTTCAAAGGAACCAGTGAATGGAGGACTGAAACATAATTTCAAAGGAACCAGTGAATGGAGGACTGAAACACATTTTCAAAGAAACCAGTGAATGGAGGACTGAAAAATAATTTCAAAGGAACCAGTGAATGGAGGACTGAAAAATAATTTCAAAGGAACCAGTGAATGGAGGACTGAAACATAATTTCAAAGAAACCAGTGAATGGAGGACTGAAACATAATTTCAAAGGAACCAGTGAATGGAGGACTGAAACACATTTTCAAAGAAACCAGTGAATGGAGGACTGAAAAATAATTTCAAAGGAACCAGTGAATGGAGGACTGAAAAATAATTTCAAAGGAACCAGTGAATGGAGGACTGAAACATAATTTCAAAGGAACCAGTGAATGGAGGACTGAAACATAATTTCAAAGGAACCAGTGAATGGAGGACTGAAACATAATTTTAAAGTATCATGGAAACCAGAGACCTAATTTATGTAACAAATTTCAAGAACCCCCTGCAGGGGAGAGTAGTAAGTTATCGCTATGCAAAGTTACACGAGAAGTAATTATGAGATGTATACATGAATTATTGTGTTAGATGACAAAATAGCACACAGCATACAACACACAAACACACAATGATACAATCTTTGGGGCGCGGTGGTGTAGGGTGGCGTCGTTGCCTTGGAGCCGGAAGGTTCGAGGTTCGAATCCACCTCGCCACGTAAGGACCTTGGGCAAGTCTTTCACTCACATATGCTCAGCGCTTCGGCGTGAAACTCCGATGCAGTGTCCGCTCTGCATTCGGGAGCGCCTCTGTGTAGAGAGATTGAAGGGGCGCTATAACAAGTGCACATACAAACAAATCTTCTTTATGTCACAGAAGGGCTGGCAATGGAAGTCTATCGCACTTAGAATGACTAAACAGATGGTAGAAAATACGAGATTTTTAAACAACAACTGTTTTGAAATTAAATGACACTTTATTTCGCTTTACTTTGTTCCGTGTTTGCGTATATAATGCAGCACAATGTTACTAATCATAAGCTTCACAGCCAATGCCTTCCAGTCACTGAGACCTTTTCATATTTAATAAGCGGATCTTCTGCATTCGTCGACATAGTTTTACATGCATCGATTTTCCCTCCACTCGATCGCTCATGACTGGTTACCTGCCGGTGAGCAGTTCGAACATGAGAATGCCGAGCGACCAATAGTCAGCGGCATGATCGTGTCCCTTGTTGAGAATGATCTCCGGTGCAACGTACTCCGGAGTCCCACAGAACGTCCATGTCTTGCGTCCAGCTCCGAGTCTCTTGGCGAAACCGAAGTCTACCTGCCCAGTTAGAACGAGAAACCATATAGCCAAAACATCCAATATAACGCACCATCGTCACCACGAAGATAGGAGAGGATAAACAAAAAATATGTGCACAAGGTCATAACAGATTGATGCATGAAAGTTGCTTAGTTAACTGTAGAAATTTATAGTAAAATCATACCATGCTTATTTAATTGTAAGAGTATCTTAACGGCGTTTTTTCTCAGCCTTAGAACGATCTTTTTCAGTCGACGTTGGGTCGGGAGCGCTCCTTAGAGGTAACCTACCCTTGAAGGCGCGCCATATAAATCTCCGTATACCTAGGCTAGTGAATGAAGTAACGAATGAAGTACTGAATGAAGTACTGAATGAAGTAATGAATGAAGTCGTACCATACTGTAAAAGTTTCACTAACTTTTAACGACTATAACGGTCCGGATGGATGCTTTTATGAGCTAGTGTTAATACTGCCAGCAATGTTTTCTTATAGTGTCCTCCCCGTAAAGAACATTTTAGTAATTTTGTGCTTTATTTCAAGTGCTTTGTTTGTATGTGCACTTGTTATAGCGCCCCTTCAAGCTCTCTCTACTCAGAGGCGCTCCCGATGCAGAGCGGACACTGCATCGGAGTTTCACGCCGAAGCGCTGAGCAATTGTAAGCGAAGGACTTGCCCAAGGTCCTTACGCGGCGAGGTGGATTCGAACCTCGGACCTTCCGGCTCCAAGGCAACGACGCCACCACTAGACCACCGCGCCCCACAAGTGCAGCGGTAGAGGAGCGACTCTCTTTGGCATGCAGTGCATGGTTAGGCCTCCTACCAGTTTGACGTATCCACTATTGGTGAGCAGCAGGTTTTCCGGCTTCAGATCGCGATAGATGATTCCTTTGCAGTGAAGATAATCAAAGGCCTCGATGACGCACCCAACGCAAAACTTCGTCGTTGCATCATCAAAGTGTCCTCTAAAAAGACGCAATTTTAAACAAAAGCAATATAGCGCTAGATAACGGTTTTAGAAATGTTTACAACTAAAACGGAAACGTAGCCTAGAAAACTATGCTGAATTATTTACAGGTTGCAGGCATGGGCGCCCGCAGAAAGTTTTGCAGGAGGGGGCAAAACACGATGGTCAACGTTAAAAAAATTTTTGCACGATTTCAAAAAATGCAAAGCGGGAAGTTAAGAACATGCATGGGTATTTTTCACAGAGGTTTTTTGATGTAAATTTTTCAGTTTCACTGTTTAAAATTTCTAATATGAATTGTTACATTGTGTAAGGAAATTTGTTTAAAAATCGACAAGTATTGATTAAAAATAGGCTTTTTAATTCTCTAATGCGAAGAAATTTGTTATAAACCCCAAAAGTAGTAGTGAAAAAAATAGGTTTCAATTTTCCAGGGGAGGGGGGCAAGTGCCCCCCTTGCCCCTATGTGCGGGCGCCCATGGTTGCAGGCCTGCGTATCATTATTTCATGAGCACTATCAATATGCATCAGGCAATAGTTATGCATAGATCTAAATATTATGCATCAGGGCAGCGAAACTCTGTTCTATTTAATAAAAAAATGTCAGTCTCTTTTATGTGGCTAATGGCTGATGATGCCAAAAGGTAACAAACGGGCCTATCGCTTCGTAACTGTTTCGATTGTAATTTCTATAATTATCTGATGTTGAATGAGGGTTTCATAATGTAATTATTATGTCTAAGACCTACATTTGCTACCGAATAGTGATTGGAGAAAACGTGAGTCGGAGCAAATTAGCAGGAAATTCTTTCGTAAAGGAAGACATAATGTGAACCTTTCAAACACAACGACTGCACGACTATAATTGTTCGACGTTTTAATTGCCATTCTTTGCCATTATCTTGCCATTACATGAGATCATTATCTTGCCATTTCAGTAGATCGCTATTTTATTGACGCCCGCAGCTAAAGTCGAGTTCATTAGGGCTTAGGCTATAACGAATCCACGACACAGTTTTTATGGTAAATGAGATAGGAACATTGACGTAAGTAATTAGGGCTAGGTGCTGATCTTGTTATGTTATTATTGCAGTGTCTTGCTATAGGCTAGTCTACCGATATTGCTTCTGTGAGTGCACAGAATCTGTCTAAAGCAGGTGTTTTTTATTGGCAGCTAAAGTCGAAACTATAATTCAAATTGATTGCGACGTGTGAATGTAATTTTAATTAATGCAACATAGTTGATAATAATAATACATTTTAAATTGTTATTTGTCCTTAAGTTAATTAAGTTTTGAATTGGGGTGACGATAGAAGAATAGACACAGAAAAAGTAACGTAATGAGTCTAATGACGCTGATCATGGACTATATAGTCAATGACAAAAATTGATGCAAAAACGAAGAAAAGCCAGAGCCCTGCAATGGCTTTGGTCATAGGAGGAACGTAGATAGCACATCTCTTATTTTCATATTATTATCCAATAGAAGAAAACTGTTGCAGATATTAGACTTGCGTTTGTTTTATCATAGACGTACTTGTCTCGCAGTATGGACCAGAGTTCACCGCCGAGGCAAACCTCCATCAGCATGTAGACGTACTTCTTGTCCTTGAACGTCTTGTAGAGTTTTGCTATGAAGGGCGAGTGAGCTTCCATCATGATCCGCTTCTCAGAGAAGACGTGCTCCTGCTGACGAGTGTCCACGATGTGCTTCTTCTTCAGACACTTCAGTGCAAACGATCGACTCCGATCGGAAACCAAGTGAACCTGTTAATCATCATGACACAATAAGTAGTGTATAGACTGATGGTTCTGGTTCAGCCACACCTTCTTAATAAAAAGCAATTAAAAGCAATTAAACCCAGTTCCGTAGGCTACAAGGCCCAACCCACTAGGGTTCAGCGCAAACGAACGACTCCGATCGGAAACCAAGTGAACCTGAAATCATCAAAACACAATGAGTAGTGTATAGACTGATGGTTCTGGTTCAGCCACGCCCCTCATTAAAAAACTTACTTTAAAATAGCATTGAGCTCCACCCCACAGGCTACAGGCCCGGTGCACAAAGGCTTCAGGGCAAACTAACGACTCCAAGTGAACCTCAATACATCATCACACAATGCAATAATGTAGTGTGATGTAAATCGGTGAGAAATTCTTAGCACCCGCAAAAGCCACGTCACAGAGACCAATTTATTCACAGGCGGTATATCAACTCAAGTCCACAATAACCAAAGTTGCTCTGTTCGCTCTGGCATCAGCGGACGTCTCTAATCCATCGACTGCTGCTTCGAATCTGCTGAACTCACTCCGTAGGCTATAACAAGCTTCAACAACTTGATTGCGTACAGAATAGCGCAGTGCCTTAAGTTTTGATCTTCTGCCTTCATAAACGTAATAGTGGCGTAAATAGTATTAAAATAAAAACAATGCAATGGAACATTGTGAAGTTTAACAGAATGCAGTATTGCACCACTACAGCACATTGCAATGTACATGTAGATTGTAGACTGCACTGATAGCGGTACAGTACAGGTTAATGCAATTAAACTTTGTTGTTGATGAAAAATCAACCTAAAATGAAATTTTAAAACAATAAAAGAGCCAACCTACAAAGCCCTGCATTATATCGGAAAAGAGCAACGTAAAAGAAGACTAATCTTAAAACCAAATCAAAAGAAAAAGAAAATGACATAAACATATATTTAATGAACATCAAAATGGCTTTACAGGAGCATTAATATCATTAATCTATTCTGCTAGGCCTATCGATTGACGTGAAATTCCAAAGTTTAGCAATGAGTCAGTTTTTAATTTTTAATTTAAAAATTTAAAATTCAGAAAAATATAATCAAAATAGGTCCACAAATGCATAGACAATATCAATGCAGTATTCGAAGGTAACCTGTTGCTAACCATCACCTACCAGTTCGACCCGACCGAATCCACCCATCCCAAGGGTGGCATCGACCTCCAGGTCGTCCACCCGGACGCTCGCAAACTCATCGAGTTCGCGGTCGTTCACCGGAGAGGCAGACGGTAGAGGAGTGTTACTGAGACGGCTTTTTACAGATAAACAAAGAATACATTCTTTATAAATAAACAAATAAATTCTAAAATTAAATATGTAGCAGCTTTTAGAGTTCGTCAAGTTGAAGTTGACCAGTTTTGACAGACAAATGCTAAACTTACAAAGTGAATGACAGGTGGGGCGCGGTGGTGTAGTGGGTATGTTCGTCGCCTTGCAGCCAGAGGTTGCAGGTTCGAATCCACCTAAAGTCGCTTCGTATAGGGACTTTGGGCAAGTCCTTCACTCGTTATAATTACTCAGCGCTTCAGCGTGAAATTCCGATGCAGTGCTCGCTCTGTAGTCTGGAGCGCCTCTGTGGAGAGAGCTTGAAGGTGCGCTATATAACAAGTGCACAAACAAACAAGTGTCATTGACCTGTCGCTTAAAGTCCTTCAATAGTCGCACAATTGTAGCAGTTTGCAGGTTGGTCCTGAAACAGTCCTGGCGTGTGATGTCTAATAATAATCATGTGATAGATCTATTAGCCTACATTGTGATGTTATTGTAAGGCGCTATATAAATGGTCATGTAAATACATACATATACAGTACATACATATATTGGTGATTGACAGCTAATTTAAAATGATCAATTTTACTACTGGTGTCAGTTGCCCGCAATTGATTGCGCCTCGGTGCAATTGCACGCGTTTCAATCACAATTGCTTCTATTGTCTTTCCCCTTCTATTGTTCCTCTTTGCTCCTATTGTTTCTAATCTCTCTTCCAATATTCCTTCTTTTATTTCTATTCCTCCCATCCTCTTTCCTCATAATGCATCCACTTCCTCCTCTTTCTCTAACGCTTGGAGTCATTTAATTATCTTTATTCTTGAATCAAATGCGGCGCGGTGGTGTAGTGGGTAACACTGGGTAGGTTCGTTGCATTGCAGCCGGAGGGTTGCAGTTTCGAATCCGCCTCAAACCGACTCGTAGGGACCTTGAGCAAGTTCTTCACTCGCAACTGCCCATGTGCTTTGGCGCGAAACTCCGATTCCTTGTCCGCGCTGTAGTCGGGACTCGGGAGCGCTTCTGAGTAGCAATCTTGAAGGGGCGCTATGACAAGTGCATATACATATACATACAAATGCGTCATTTGTGCTGCTACTGCCGACAAATGCAGCATTCACTGAGGTCAATGACCTTTCCCATCGCTCATCATTGGCAAGCGATAAAGACAGTTCGGCGGAGGAAAGAGATGTAGAAGATTGCAGATAATATTTTTTATCTAACCCGTGAGAAGATTGCAGATAATTTTATAACTGACCTGTGAGCTCCACGTGCTTCGTCGCCGTAATCCCTCTGACGCAGTTCGTTCAGATCACCGATTAATTGGTTGAAAGACCTGCAAAGTGAAATCTTAATAGAATGTCCGTCCAATCCCATCAACTGTTACCAACCAGTGTGTCAATGCAACAGACAGTTCATAGAACGCGTCGCAATGCAATAATTATGCAGGAACCGGTTCCTTTTCCACAGCGCTCACGGTTCTATTCCTGTGCTTCCCTGGTGAAAAAATGACAATTTCGATTTTAAAATTGATTTAAACAGATTAATGCTTTGACGCTGAGCGTATACGTCTATACTAAAAGCGACTGGAAACCAGTGCAGTTCGTGGCTTTAGCGTTAAGTTCTTAATTTTCGTTGCGGCTATTGTGACTGAATTGAAGGATCCTCAGACATGCTCGGCGCTCTTGAATAAGCTGGTGCCCTGCACTTGGCTCTCGAGTTGCGCTCCAGAAATTTCGAGATTACGATGACGATTAATTTATTTGGAAGTCAACTCAGGAATTTAGCAAATAAAACCAGTCATGAGGTTAAACGTTGACATTACCGTATGCCACGGATGGATCAAGTCTAATAGGGCTACAATCATAGCTTACTAAATCTATGACGAAACCTATTATTGTCAGAAGTTATAATCGGCTGTTTTTCAACGAATTCTGTCTGGTGCGAAAACAACAGCTGTGCATAGCTGTCAAGACCATAATCAGCAACAGTTGCAATAAGCGCTTGTCCTGTTGCCACGCAAGAAACGATTAGAGAAAAATGGTCTTACTGACGATCGACGGTTAGACATTCGACACCAGGAGGCAGAGCTATGACGCTGGCGGTCCTTCGGTCTTCGCTAGAAAAAAAACCCATTCAAAGCATCTTAATATTAATTTTTTTGTCTCAGACGGTTTGGAAAACGCAGATGACAAAATCGGAAGGCAGTTGGATTATCTTGGCTTCACAATGATTGGCTTGATTTAAAATTAGACTGTCTAATTTAGATAGGCCTACTGATTAAGAAGTTGAAAAATTCCTTTGACATAATTATTCTTTGTTTTAATTTAGCAATTCTTTTGTTGTAAAACTTCTCGTCGTCATCGTTGCCGTCGTCAAGAACTAGATCAGACCAGCATAAACTGTAGCCTATAGAATTTATAGGTAAATGTGTATGCAGAAATAAACACAGGATTACATTAAATATTGCAATAAAACGTGGCGCTAAACAATTCATTGTTGATTAATTAATCAATCAATTAAACAAGTTCGGTTCTTATAGCCTAAAGATAGGCCTATAGCCTACTTTAGCCTACCGAATAGAACGGTATAATTATAGCTTCATGATTACCATACGGTGACAACAATAGGCCCTAAATAGCAACGGGGTCGTCATGGGCCTAAACTTTTGATTTAATATCACCTTGGTTTTTAGATGGGGAAAAGTCAAGTCCAGTTTCTCTTGGGTACATTGACTGGCGCAGACGAAAGATCAGAGTGAGAATTGTGGGAGTTTGAGGGGTTCAGCCCCTAGTCTATCTGAGAGCACCCTAGTAAAGTAAGCTTATGTTTTTCACACCCCGATTCCAGGTGGATCATTTTTGTCCAACCCCAGTTATTTTTTCCACAATTCTCATACTACGAAAGATAATGGGGATATGAACCTCACAGTTAATATTAGATGCCATTAGATCTATGTGTAACAGAATTACCTGAGCAACGCTTTCTCGCCGAAATAATCTCCTCTTTTAAGTCGACGAACATCTCGTGGATCGTTATAACCCTGAATTCGTTGAGTAACTTTCACCTGGACGAGTAAATTAAATGAGACAAAATAATTAATTGCATCACATCTGTTAACATTCTCACTGACTATTACTCATTTTGTGCAGAAATGAATGCTCTTATCCATTGGTATATTGCAAGTTAGTTATAATATCTCAAACCAAATCCAAAATCCATGGGGTGATAACCACCACCCTCCTTGGTAGTCCATGCCACAAAAAAGCTTGGTGGCCTGAGGGTTAAGAGATAATGGAAGGTGACAATTAAATAGATCAGAATGAGTAAGGTTTTTTTAAACGGCCGGACTTCAGTTTTGAATCGAATACCCAAGAATTGAGAAGAAGGGCAGTTTGGTACAGATGATGTTGGGCAGAAATGAGGGCAGAGGTACATGTATTGGAGCAACGGATAATTGTGTGGCTCGTGGTATCTCTTCTTCTGAAAATGGCGAAAGAGGTGCAACAGGGTCCTTAAGATTTGAAGATATACATGTGTGCCTTGACTATGGCAAATTATTACCTCAAGTACAAATGTAATGCTTAAAAATCTGAGGAGCATGTATGAATCAGTTGAAACGAAGAATACTAGGAGTACTTTACCTCCCCCTTATTAATTATGAAGAATGTATCGCCTACAGCACCTTCACGAATGATGTACTCATTCTCGTAGAAAAACTCCTTCAAGATAAAAACCATAACAACAACGACGTCACTTTAATTCTCTCAGCCTAGCTGTCATCATCTGAGTCGTTGTCGTCATCATCTGAGTCGTTGTCATCATCATCATCATCATTATCATCATCATCATCATCATCATCATCATCATCATCATCATCATCATCATAATCATCATCATCATCATCATCATCGTCGTCGTCGTCGTCGTCGTTGTCGTTGTCATCATCATCATCATAATCGTCGTCGTCGTCGTTGTCGTCATCGTCGTCGTCGTCATCATCATCATCATCATCATCATCGATAAAGCAACGCTGCCAATGCCCATTAATTGGCATGGCCATCGTTATGTCATCATCATCAACATCGTGCTCTTGGTTCCATTCGCACGAACTACAACTATGCTGAATCGAGCGTTTTTGTGATGGGCCCAGTGGTCTGGAATGGGCTCTCACGGGATCTGCGTCAGCTCCCTATAGGACTCTTACTGGTGCATTTATTATCCTACTCAAAGCTGTGCTTATTGCCATGCTATATATAGAGTCGGGAGCGTTTCTGAGTACAGTCGCTTTGAAGAGGCGCGATAAAAAATCTCGAATGAATTAATGAATCACCAACACCACCATAATCATCATCAGTATCACCACTAATATAAGTATCATCATCATTATAACATCATCATCTTCGTAATCATCATCAACATCATCATAATCATAATCATCATCAATTAATCAATCAATAAACTTCCCCTGCACACATTGCGGCTTTCGTCAACCGTGTAACGCTTTTTTCGTTACCATAATTGATTATATGATTGAAAAAGAAGTTGAAATTACCACTTCTAAGACATCTGCGATTTTGGCAAGCTTATGCGATGGCAGATTCTTGAGTACGTTTACACTGAAAAGTTAAAAGATGTCCATTAGCTTTTGTGCAAAATTACATGAAAGACCAGCAAGTAACAGGGAAGTATTCACAGAAGTCTAACTGATAACAGCACTGGAGAATGGAAATGGTAGCTACCAACAACCAGTTATAATACACTAGTGATGAAGTAAGTAAGAAACACAGATCACGTTGCATATACAAGACCAGTTAAAAAATTAACCAGCAACTGGTTATTCCACCCATACTGAAGTGACTCTAAACTGTTACAGAATAATTACCAAAACAAACGTTATTTTTAGATTGAATTCTGGCTGTATCTCACGCAACGAACATCTAATCGCTTATCTCTAGTGGCAATTTCAACTGAGGTAGTCATGACAACAACAAATGTAGAAGTGACCCCCGCTTGGAAAGAAAAGCACCTGTCTACGATGAATCTGCCTATAATATATAGCACGGACGCTGGAGTTCCGGAGTGAGCCAAAGCACCATTCACGTGTGGCCCGTGGCATACAAGGAACGTCCATTAGCTGTCAGGACAGCGCTGGGCCGTCTTTCTTCCGGTCGGAAGGGAACACTACGCTGCGTGCAGTCGTACGTAGCTCTACACTTGTGTCACCGGGAGAAGTCTAAGTGTTCCATCGCATTCTCTGTAGACACGACTCCTCCGTTATTTATTTTGGTCGTCGTCGTCGTCGTCGTCGTCGTCGTCGGTGAAATCGAGTGCAGCAGAAGTAGCAGACGAGAAGAGCAATTTAATTCTACTGAGTGGTCTGCGGTAATAAATCTTAGAGATGCGCGGCATTGCCATTGAATTTTTTTAATAATTATGTAAATCCACGAAATTTCTTTGCGCTGGACAAAAACCGCGACTGGGAGATTAGTCAATTGAAGAGGCGCTATATAAATTAGTTGCACAGTAACCAGCTTGTTTGGTGATTGTATGGTGGGAATCGACGATGGTTATGATGGTCTTGAGATGTACGGAAGTGAACCAGAGTATGAGAGCTTTGAAGACGTTGGTCGCCAACCTTGAGTTAATTGCTGAATAGATTCTATCTGTAGCTAGCAAAGTAGTATAACTAATCCTACATAATGCATGACAAGAAGCTGTTGATGTTCGTTCTTCAGCAACATTAATAGGCAATGTATGAAAACTGAAATTCAGTTAGCTGAAGTAATGAATGACTATCACATAATTTTACTATGCAGTATCATAACTGAGTTATCTATAGGATCATCGTGTATTTTGCAGGAAACACAACACATTAATGGATGCCATTGAGTATTACAGTATACGCCCTAGCAAAATTAAGTAACTTTGCATTCTTGTAGGTCTATCCAACATTTAGTGGTAGCAAATGGAATTTATCTTAGTTAGAAACCGATATTATTGCAGATGAAGCCTGAGCATTGTGAGCAACCTGATTTCGGGGAATGGCAAACTCTTCGGATCACACGTCAGTTAATAAAGCATCTGTCGTTTTAATGGGTCTTCAATTAATTAAGAGGTTTTTAATCACTATTATTAGTTTAGATTCGAATTCTAATCTATTTTACTTAACATTTCAAATTCAGATTTTTCTCAGTCTGAGAATCTTGTTCGTATTGCTCACGGTGAAAATTTATTCATGTTATGTAGTTTATTCAACAACACAAAATCACAACTGTGACTTCTGCAGTTAGGCAAATAAGTGAGAATCCAATAAGTAAAAACACAACATAAACAACAACTTTGCATTCTTGAACGTTCTGCAGTCTATTGCATAATGATAGAGACCTGCGCAGGAATCGAATGTTTTCCTCTTGTCGCTGAATCCCTGTCGTTACCATGATGGCCTGGAAGACTTGGCGATCGAGGACCCAGAGTCGGGCATCAGCAAGAGCTGAAACATATTTCGCCACTTCTGTTCAACTCATGCACTAAGCAATTAGCTTAAAATCTACTTCGTACTGAATCGAGAGCATTTTATTTCCAATTGTTTTTTATCTACAGCTACGTAATATTACAAAACAAGATTATCATAATTTATATTATTATAAAATTCGTATACAACCGAGTTCTGCCTCTCATCTCCCTGTCATTGCTTGTTTGAATCGCCATCCCCCAGCATTCACATCATCATCATCATAATCACCACCATCGTCATCATCATCATCATTCATCATCATCGTCATCATCGCCATCGTCATCATCATCATTATCACCATCACCATCGTCATCATCATTAACACCATCATCATCGTCATCATCATCATGATAACCAGTATTTGATCTCCTACCACCATCACTATGATCACCACCACTTCCACTCCAGCACCACTGCAGCTGCAGCTGCTGCTGCGAACACTACAACCTCTTCTTCAGCAACAACATCAAACACACACACACACAACTAGTCGGCTGCATCTGTTGTGTCCTTTACCTTTGACTGATGCTGTTCTCTTGCAGTTGTACAGAACGGCAAGTTCTCCGAATGCTTTTCCTGACTCAACGACTCCTAGAATCGTGTCTGCCTGCGAGACTTCCATGTCACCTTCTGCAGAATACAAATACAGACAAAACAAACTGTGATGTTGTCTTTGGTGCCTCCGCATATTATTACCTCAAAAGCAATCGCTACAATAATATTATGGTGACTCACTGCAGGTAAACTCACACAGCGGAAAGAGACTCCCTGTTTCGACATATTCAATGTTAATGGCATGATCTATGCATATTAGCGGGGCGCGGTGGGGTAGGGGTGGCGTCGTTGACTTGGAGCCGAAAGGTTCGAGGTTCGAATCCACCTCGCCGCGTAAGGACCTTGGGCAAGTCCTTCACTCACAATTGCTCAGCGCTTCGGCGTGAAACTCCGATGCAGTGTCCGCTCTGCATTCGAAAGCGCCTCTGAGTAGTGAGAGCTTGAAGGGGCGCTATAACAAGTGCACATACAAACAAGCATATGCTGCGATTATGCTGCTGTTCAGCCGTAAATGTACTAGTAAACTAAAGATTTCTAAAGATAGGATCAAGGTACCGGTTTATTCATCGGATAATTTGTTCGTTTGTCTGTAAGTTAGTTTGCCTGAACTCCACCACTGCTCGTTTTGTGGCAGTGCCAATCCCAAACCTGGAGAATCGAGGAGGGCGACTAATCATCCTTGGTATATGACACAATGTCGTCGCTGAACAGCAACAAGTTAGTCTGCCATAATAGCGTGGTGTGACCGTGTGAGATGATGAAATGTGACAAGACACGACAATTAAACTACTAATTCAAAATAAACGAAAGTATGGACATTATAGGATTATTTCTCAATTGAACCTGATTAAAGTAATAAGAAAACTGCATCGTAAATATGAACATCATAGCAGTGTCAAGATTTCTGCAGCGTCCAAAGAAATCGAAGTCGGGTGAAGGCAGCTCGTTAACAGGCACAATCATGGCAACCCTGTGGTCAGGCTCGATACCAGATCCATGTCCAAAAACCAACCTTAAATATTTAGAGTTTTATACTTAGACCCAGTGTTATTTCAGTTATGGTTTTTCAGTTACAGTTTCAGTTACAGTTATCAATTTTTTTATTTTTCAGTTGCAGTTTCAGTTACAGTTAACTGCAATGAGATTTTTCAGTTTCAGTTACAGTTATTTTTTATATTTCAGTTACAGTTTCAGTTACAGTTATTACGTGTATTTTCAAACGTCACAACTACTAAAACACTGATCACAGTCACACATATTGCGCAAAGTTTTCAGAAAGTTGAATAGAAAGTTGATTTTACATATTGTCGGTTGACTTTAAGGAACACACGACGTTCCAGGTTTATACTTAATCTGTTTCACTTTCTTGCACACAAGTCCCCACAAACTGAGAAGACGCGCTCAACGTATGCTTGTGAAGCAGGCACGGATACAAAGTCTTCTGCAATCAGGGCCAGAGATGGATAGGAGCTCTGTCGATCCATCCAGAAGGACAGTCCATTATCTAGGTCACCGTTGAAGATGGTTGCTTCCGCTAAGTATCTATCAAGCTCCCCATCGATACCGGACGTCCTTAATGCTGAACTCAAGGAGCTTCTGGTCCGGTTATCCTGCGATAGTAGCTTGAAGCGCTTCAATGGCCGTGGCTGATTGTTTAACAGTTTACCGCCGAAGCCTGAGCAGGAAAGGAATAGGAAAGGGACAGGAACCGGAAGTGAAATGAACATAGAGAACTTAACGTGTAGTAGAGTAGAACTTCCGTTCAATAAGTAAGTAAGAAAAAAGCACTTGTTTTATTTTCAAGTTAACTCCTTTTGATTCTTCAGTTATACAGTTATTGTTTTTCAGTTACATTTTCAGTTACAGTTATCAATTTGTTTTATTTTTTAGTTTCAGTTACAGTTAAGTGACAATGATTTTTCAGTTATTCTGCTATTTCAGTTACAGTTTCAGTTAATATAAATAACACTGCTTAGACCTCACCGCTATGTATTCACATATATCATTTGAATGTATGAATTGTTAATTTTAAAATTGTCGGCTTGACTGACCGGCCGTGACGTAGAAGTGTTGTCCCGCCTCCCCTTCTCTGATGACGTATTGACCAGTTTTGACTCGCTTCTCGTACATACAGTCAACTATCTCGCGCACCTGAATGGAGTCAAGATTCTTAAGGAAGTTGTTGTCTAATATTGCATCTCTCATAATTTGTTTAGACCTGAAATAATATTAAAACAAAAGCGGGAGAATAATTCAACGAAAAGTAACCTTACAGAAACGTGTCTTCATTAGTTGGTTGTAATGTAACTCGTCATGTGAAATACCTTCCAGTCTGGTTTCCACATACACTTGAGGAACTAATTGTCTCATGGTATCTCGTTCATTTCTGGCCGTAACTCCATTTGCTGAGTCAGCCAAGGGGCCTACGCAGGTGAAGCACAGTTGCTTCGCTGTATAATCCGCTCGACTTTCCTACTTGTTTCGGAAGATGCTGAAGATGAGCAGAGGACCATTTCGTTTTATAATTGAATTTGTGTTGTCAGGTTGGAATGGTCTCTGTTTCCGAAGGGGCGCTATATAAATCTCTTATCTACAGTTGCCATAACAGTTTAACTTAGTCATTGGAACGTCTCATAATCTTCTTATATTGAATGCCAATTAACGTGCACTTAGTCTGTAGATTAAATTGTCTATTATAGACGAAGAGCGTGATTCGAAAGCTGTCCAACCAAACCCTAGGCTACTATCGACCCGGGCGTAAAAACAGATTGCCAACGAAACTTACTTGAAGTCCTTTTCGAAGTGTTTGATTTCATGAACGCCGTGTCCAGTCTGCGCACTCTCTCCAGACACTCCTTGCTTCTTCTGCCTCGACTCCTGGCCGGCCATGATTGCCTCTTCGTGGATCGTTGCCAGTATGTCCGGCTTGCCATCCTTGTGCACCTTGGCCTCGAGTACGGACTTGAACTTGTTGATCTCACCTTTTAGTCGCGACACTTCCGTGTCTCGGACCCTCATGAGCCTCTTGAGCTCCTGAACGTCCACCTGATACTTCTCCAGCTTCTGGTCTTTGTCACGTATCTGCTGTCGTAGCACAGGGACCAAAGCAGCGGCCTTCTCATAATCCAAGGCTTCGTCACTGATGAGCTGAGACGCACTCGCTCCGTTCCCCATTTCAGACTTATTATTATTATGTGACCTTGGATGATATCATCAACTTCTATGGCAAGTGAAAACGGCGCTGCAACTGAGTCACCAAAAATTCTAACACGACGAAACATTTAAGAACAGCATAGACTGTTGTCGTGAAAATCAGAATCGACTGTTACCCTATTAGATAATTAGAACATTCCACCAGCTGTTCTGAGTCCGCATGTTACAACATGTGATCACCCTGTGATTTTTCTATCGAACAAGTCTTTAAGACAAAGCAATCTTCGATGAACTCATCACAGAATCCAGATTAAATCCAAGCAGTATAATTTTGTTTGATATAAACTCTGCTCTTCTCCCACCAAACTCGACATAGACTAACTATGATGATGAACGAATTGCAGAGTTTCCCATCGGTCCATCGAAATGTTTGACTGCGCAGCTCATGATGATCCAAAGCGACAGAATTCCGACATCTTTCCTACATGTCAGCACTTCCATGTTTACCACAAGTTTCCTTCATTAGAAGTATCAGCCGATGTCGCTTAGAAGAGAAACCGGGGAAGAAATCCGAAGAAAGCACACACAGTTCTTAGAGAAATGTTGAGAGCAGTCGTCGGTGTTGTGTACGTCGCTCGCACACGAATGACGTACGACGTATAGCAAGAGAGAGATATAAGATCCACCACAACAATGACGCTTCTGCCTTATAATTATAGACGATTCTACTACTGAGAAAAGCGACCGATTTTCAGCGCAAATAGACGCAGCTCCACCTCGTCTACCTCCTCCTCCTCCTCCTCCTCCTCCTCCTCCTCCTCCTCCTCCTCCTCCTCATCCTCCTCCTCCTCCTCGTCCTTCTGCCTCTTCCTCCCTCTTGCAGTCAGTCGCTCGTTTGGTACACAGCTCTTCGTTGTCGCTCCTTAACCGTCTGCATTTGCCCTCCAGAGACGGGCTTCACGCGCGCGTTTACTCTCGGTCTGCGCGCTAACAAATATTTGCTTTCGTTCCTGAAGCATGTGCAGATCTCGCATGGCCCACATGTACATGTAGAGGTTAGCCGACGACGTAACACTAAACCTAAAACCTACGCAGAGAACTCTAAGTAGGTCTAAACGCAACGTATCACAAGACCACAGGCGTCCATAATTATGAGCCCAACTCACGTTGGAAAAATTAGGTCTATACCATGGTCTGAACAGAAGTAAAATTTGCGGGAAATTTAATGTCGCCGGACATATATTATTTACAGAATCTTAATTGCCATGACTGCTCCGTACTAGAACAAATTCCTCTTTTGCAAAGATCTAGACTATTATGGGCCTACATTTCCGTGAAAGTTCGTACATTTATTCTTAATTCGTAGGAATCATGATGAAACTGAATAGTTTTTTATATCTAATAATAATTATAGAACAATACATCAAGACGTATAAGCTGCGATTACAATAACAGTGACGGAATACTTTCATTGCATAAGCTTAAGCTTATAGCTCCCATGATGACAACTATGCGAACTAGGCCTACAGTTAGGCGTATACAGTTATGTTTTCTATAGGGCTTAAGTATAGGCCTACCTGGATGCATATATGCCGCACTAATAATTCGAGTAAACGATGTTTGATGATGATGCGCCTCTAATCGTAAAATTGGTAATTTACCTGCGGTGATATTGTACATTTCGGCCTATATACCTGTAATTGAAATGATTTCAGTTAGCTTTTTCGCTGACTATTTACGTTTAGTAGTTTCAGTCATCAAGATATAACTTGTAATTATTTACAATATGTATAAGCTTATAACTATACTAGATGGGGTACCCGGCGATGCCCGGGAATTTTATGTAAATAGCCGTGAAGCTATGGCGACGGAATGGATGGACTGGATGGACTTGACGGTCCTCTGTCTACATGCAAAATTTCATATCAATAGCTGCAAAGCTGCAAAAAATTTGTCCCCAAAATTTTGTCCACCCCGTACAGCAACCTGCCCCCACCAGGCCCATGCCGGGCGAGGTGTATGTTGGTTTGGGGCGAGCTGGTCCCGGTGGCACCCTATCGAGCTGCAACTTTTCCAGTGAATACCTGTGAAACTATGGCGATGGAATGGAAATAGCAAAAGTTTGGGTTTTTGCATCCCACCGTGGACCCCTGGTGGGAGCGATTCACCAACCCCTCCACTGGCTGGACCTGACGGTCATCTGTCTAAATGCAAAATTTGACATCAATAGCTTAAAAAAATACGCCCCCCCCAAATTTTTTTTCGCCCCCCCCCCTAAACAACGCCATGCCCTACCCGGCCCCTGCGGGGCGAGGTGTGTGTTGGTTGGGGGCAAGGTGGTCCTGGTGGCATCCTATCTAGCTGCAACGTTTCAGGTGAATAGCTGTGAAACTATGGCGATGGTGTAAAATAGGGGAAATGGAGTTTTTGCCCCCCCCCCATTTTCCCCCTGGTGGTAGAGATTTGCCAACTGGTTTTCTGGGAGGACCTGACGGTCTTCTGTCTAAATACAAAATTTGGCATCAATAGCTGCCCAAAAAATTTTTTTCGTCCCCCCAAAATTCCCCCCATCCTGGCCCCCATGGGGTTAGAAATTCGCCAACCCCTGCACTTTTTAAGTCTGATGGATCCCTGTCTAGGTGCAAAGTTTCAAATCAATAGCTGCGAAACTGTGGGCGTGCATTCTGGACAAAGCCACATACATACATACATATCCACATACATACATCCTTTCTTATAGATATAGATACATAATTATATATCGCAAATAAAAAAAATAACTTGGTCGTCCCGTTGAAAAGCAAACACTGTTCCTAAAACTTTTGCAGTCAGCCGAAGTTAATATCACTGATTTAATAAATTTAGGTCTAAGTACAAAATGAAGGTTTCATTCAATAAACATTAGAGCTTGTGATCAGAGGAGAAAATTGCACACATGCCTATAAGAGGAATGATATCAAGGAAATTAGACAGTAGCCTAATTTATTCTGACAGTATCAATGCATACCAGCCATATCTTGGCTTTAATACAAGTGCATTTGCATAGGATGTCCTAAAACCTCTACTACATTATAAGTATTCTTGAATTAAATACTCGCCGGCGAGGATGATCGTTACCCCAAGAACAACAAAGCACGTAAGACTCTTGGAGCCTGAAGGATCATTTTACATCGGACGATAAAAAAACCTTACTTATAACAGTTGTCATAGAAACTGAGGCAATTACTCGACCCACGAGTCACGACCACGGCGATTCGTCCCTTTCACTACCACTAAGAATCAAAAACGATTTAACTAGCATAGTGAAATTTGCTAACTGAATTTTTTAAGTGGATTTCTAGGCTTCTGGGTGAGTAAAGTGAGTGAAGTGGTACATAGAGTGGTTGGACAGTCAGCCGAGAGCTCGAGAGTTCAAATTCCTTTCGTGCACTGTGGCAGGAATTTGTTTCGAGCTTTCTGCTTTACCTGCGTCTCTATAGTCAACTCTAATGAGTACATGGAGAGTACACGCTCAGTGGCCAGATTAGACAGCAAGGAAGAGAGAGAGAGAGGACTCAACATTCGCCCGCATATGCCGAGGTTGAGAAAATGAGGTTCCTAGCACTTAATACTCATGACTGCCTATCGGGCTAACTTAAGGGACTATTCTTCCTGTTATTATTATTCATTTTCTCATTCAAAGCTATACCACAGGAGCTACGTTCAGTGTAAGCTTATGCTGTAATTAAGCTGATGAAAACAGGATATTTTAACCTTCTCTGTGTAGAATTTACACAATTTCGTCATGTGCATTCATCTGTTAGTTATTCGCCAGATCGCGCCACATCATTGAAATACATGTATATAACCTATGCCTAGTTATTTATTTTATGCTAGCTGGCTGCAAGAGATTACCCATAAAATTTCGGTTTTTCGTCGTACACAGTTGATTGTGGGTATACTACAGCCTACTCTCATTCCAGCATAGTGCTGGTTATTTTCGGCATAGCATCAGTCAGATTTTGCCATTATTGCAATTAAACTCAGTTTTAATAATTATGGGTAGAGAGTAAAAAGGATTGGTCATTAACAGAAGTTACCAAGGACATGTTTAGGCACAGATGGAATCGTGGTCCCTCTCGAAAATATCTTCTGAATGGCGGATTAAAAATTGTGGCATACATGTAGGCCTACGTGGCAAAATGAGTCGGAAGCCGCACAATGCAGAAAGCTGCAAATCGCTTTTAAAGGTGTTCACCCCTTCAAATTATTGATTTTTCCATTTCACATTTTTGTAATCTACTTTACATAATGTCTCAATAAAATATTAAAACTGACTTTGTTTTGCTGTTTTTAACATGCTATTTGTGCAGATTAAATGACCAATAAAGATTTAAAATCTATATAAATAAATTCAGAAAATCGCATTTTCCCAACATTTTCTGTTAGGCAAGTCGATCGATTAAATTTTTTTAACTCCACAGGCACTTGGTCGATTTTGATGCACAATAGCTCTTTTTGACGGTAATTTAACATGGAATAATGTGGAATACATAACTCAAAATACACAAAATGGCCTAACGACTCATTTCGTTATGATGGGTCACAGATATCCTTTCCCCGCTGAAGCGATTATTAATAATTATTATTGTACTTCACTAGCGGGTTTTGCACATTTTCGCAGCTACCTCCTTTGACCTCCTTATCCGAGATTTTTCCGAAATTATTTATTTATTTCATTTCCACGAGTACTTATAAAATAGAGCACCCTTCAAGACTTTTTACTAATAGTATTTATTATTAGAAGCTTCATTAGGATACCTTATTGCGTTGGCCTGTAATCTCAAATGAGACTGGTTTTACACCGAGACTCTGGATCGTGAAAAGACATAATCGTCTATATATAATTATATATATTATGTATGTGTGTATGTATGTGTAATTGTATATATATATACATATACATATATATATATATATATTAGTGTGGTCCTTATTTTTAAAAGTCTGATTTTATAACGAGGCACCCTCAAAGTTGGTTTCTAATGATGAGAAAAAATTTGAGAAATTTTTTGGAGATAATCCGAGGACATCTAGGGGTCGCTACCAGAGGTTAAAGTTCAAGCTTAGAATCAATTTAGGCTTTGTGGTACAATATGCTTATTTTTCATTAATATGCTTTCCAACCATGTAAATGGCTATGATAGAATTTGATAGACAACTGCTTGCATATTTATTAACATCCCCAACATCATAATTGTCACTTACTTACTTATTTTATTTATTTTTAAATTCTATAACGAATTAACAGCCATCTTTTGGCCGCATTTTCGCTTCATTTTGATTTGTCATGTATATCAGTATATTGCATAATCTCTCTATTTTCAAAGGTAACACAAAGTTGGCAATAGGTCTAGTCTTGACAATGCAATGGGGAAAGTGAGTAACAGAAAATCAATACTTGTAGGCCTACCCTCTCTGTTGCACAGCAATGTCTTGGCAATAATCCCACAGAGTTCAATCTCAATTGATTTTCAATTCGTAAGCAGCGTATAAAGAGTCGTCAGAAAATTGCTGAAAACTTGAAAGCTGAATCTCAACCAGGAGTTTCTCTAACAGTTCACTGGGATGGGAAGTTGTTGGAAGACATCTGCAGTAAAGAAATAGTAGACCGTCTTCCTGTTCTCATTTCTGGAGTGGGTGTCGACCCAGGGCGAAAATTACCCGGGAGGTTTGGGGGGTTTCAAGTTCAACCCTCCAGTCTTTATTAAAGCCCCATAGTAAAGTCTGTTTTTCACACCCAAATTCCAAGTGGATAATGGTCCAACTCCTCCCCAAAGTTATTTTTTCACAGTTCTTACACTGTGCAGTCGACCAGCTTTGATTCTGGGGAAACTGGATTGGCCACATCATAAGGAGTGACACCAAAGTAAGAGACATCATCGAAGGAAGAATGGAGGGGAAAGTCAAAAGGAAGACCAAGAACAATGCTGCTGGACTGGAGGATGACAAAGGACGGATACAGAGGGCTAAAGAGAGATGCACAGAACAGATGTGCATGGCGTCATTGGACATATATGAACCTGACTGACGGCAGAGAACTAAAGAAGAAGAAGATTATGAGGCTTCCATTTATACCAAATGCCAAACGGTTACTACTCTGGACAAAACTTGGCTTGAACATCCACTAGAAAAAGCTCAATGCAACTGAAAGATTTTGTCACGGAAAATACAAGATTTGATTTTTCAGCATTACAGCAGATTTTCTCCAACAACACGTTAATACAATGTCATGGTCAAACGATGAGAACTTCAAGTTAGGTTTGGCCACTGCAGTGAAGGTTGTGAATGACATAACAGAGTGAGTACTGGCACTCATGAACAAGTACAGCCTAACAAGCTTCAAACAAATAGTGAGGATCAGAAGCAGAGTCTGCTATTGGTTGTGAAGAAATAAACCTATCGTCGGGAAAAGACTCTGATGCAATAATGGAAATATTAACTGGAAAAACATTTTTATGCCCGTTTGTAAGTGTTTTGACCCAGATAGAAAACCAGTCCAGAGCCCACTAGTCCACCTCCAACACGGTCCACTGCCCACCAGAATTTATTTTAATTTGTGCATTCAACCACACACTGGTAATAGTATACAATATACGATAATATTCCATGCTTCGCCTGTGTCTTTACATTGATATAATTATGTTATATCCGGTAGCAACCCCTAAAACTCAAAAAATTCCTTCAAAATTTTCAGTGTTAATATTTTTTTACCTAAAGGAATAAGTTAGGAGGGTGCCTCGTTTAAAATTCCCACAAAAATATTTTTACATGGAGCTAAGGACCACACTAATATATATATATATATATATATATATATATATATATTCGTCGCGATTACATGTCGCTTGAGTCAACACTGCCACGCCGCTGTGCGCCGAAGCCCAGCGCATGCATCAAAACAATTAGGCAGGCTACTGTTGCAGGTAGGCCTACATGTATCTATGAGCGAAACTATAATAGGATTTATTGAACGAAAACATTGGTCGATAATTATCATCAGCGTTGTTCTGAGACGTATACAATTATTATATTATTACTACTCTGCACCACCGTTGGACGACATCAGTTGTTTTTCACACCAACAACAACATTTGCTCGGTTTCTAATCATTTGAGTGGGTGGTCCAAATTTTGCCAATTTCGTTTTTTCTCTTCAGTGTTGTTGTTGCAATGTCATTGCACGGTGGAATGCGCTACATTAGATGTCTTGATGCTTACGTAATTATTATTATGCAGAGGCATGCTGCAGCGTGCGGTCAAGTAGCATATATCATATTATATCAGGACTGATCTTCAGTGTGCGGTCTGCAGATCGCAGCATCTCCCCCCACCCACCCTCCTGGTGTGGTCATGGCCGTCGAGAGGGGAGGGTAGTAAGGGGCAAATCGTGGGTCATACCTCCACTTTTTTTATTTCAATATGTTTATAAAGATTTCTCATTAAACCTTAGGGTGGTTAAGGGGCTCTGCCCTGCCCAGGGGTTTTTGAAATTTTCTCCTCAGTCCTGGGTCTGGTCTATTTTCCATCGAAGCTACATGTACATGGTAACGGAATTAAAAGCAGTAACATAAGTTAGAATTAGGTTAGTTGGGACAGCAGCAGTTGTAATAGAAATATTTGCTGTAGCAGTACGAGTAGGCCTAATTGTAGTTGCAGTATAGTCAGAGTAGGCCCTAAAGGTATTGTACCAGCAGAAGCAGTAGGCTACTGGTACAGCACTGCAGCTTATGCCAGTAGGCCTATACTTGAACTCATGCTGCTATAGCACTACAACAAGTACCCCAGCTTCTGCTATAGTTTTGCTACAACTGCCCCTATTACTACTACTAATAATAATTATTTTTCTTATTGTTAATATTATTTTTATTTGTAGATATTATTAGTTTTTCCCTGCGGTATACGTGATGCCTCGAGAATTGCAAAAAATTATTGCGATTTTGTATTGTTCGAATTTTCTGGATTAGATCTAAATAAATTTAGGGAATGTTGTTCTGAACTGGTTATTTTTATTATTGGAAAAGGTGGTGGAAAACTTGTCTGCATTGGTGCTCTGTATAAGAATAAATGAAATTTGTCAGAGGATAGTAGTTCATTAATATAATTGTTGCCATTATCGCAATAATTAATTTTTACAGGCCACGAATTTTCTTGATGCCTCGTGCTTTTACTTAGTAGCATTGACGGTGGTATGAAAGTCGTAAATTAATCGACGGAATAGTAGATATCGGAAATGCTGGCGTACGCGATGATAAAAGTGGTGGTGGTGGTGGTGGTGGTGGTGGTGACGTTTCATGAGTTCTGTTATAGTATACTATTTACCGTATATGGGGATTTATATAGCGTCTTTTTTGCTAAATGTACAGTTGTACACATGAATCAAATCAACCCGAAATGTTGGCTACTCTTGGGTAGGCCTAAAGCTAGTGTCTTCGTTGTCAATTAATGTGGCGTTCAGCCCCCATATCTCATCATCTAACCCCTCAATTAATGTTACCTGGAATATTTTGTAAGTCGAAAACTAAAACATCTTGTGAGTTGTCGTTTGTTTTTACGTGCAACGTAATTTGTTATCGACAACTTTATAGATTTTCAAATGCACGTGTAGGCTACTTTTGTAATCAGTGAAATTTCCGTCTACGGTCATTTTCGTTATATAACTAAAACAGCGGGTACTTAATTTAGAGCTAGGATTTTCTGTTATAGTTTCAACATTTTCAATCATCAACAGTGTACGTGTTATTAACTATTCACGTTCTCGTTGCACATCGCATTCTAATGCTAGGCTTCATAAATAATTCACCGTGGCTGCAGTAGGATACGCCTACGTGTATATAGTGAATCATTCTGCAGCAACGGCGCAGTCTGTATTCCGAACAACGCACACGATGCCATGCATGCAGAGACTATTATAGTGTGACTGGTCGATTCGTATACGCTTCAATTCACATAATTATTATTCTGAGCACGACGTCGGAGACATCTCAGCATGCATATGACGACACTATAATTATAGGACACTTGTGTTAATTATCGACCTTCTGCATTAATTGGTAGTGTACGCTGCATGTACACTGTGTACAGTCACTTCTTAACCCATTAGTGCCTAATGTTCCACTTGTGGAACATTCCACTAAAAGTCGTGGCCACGGCCTGAACTTTGTTTCTTGTTCTTGTATGCTACATATATTGTTGTTCTATGTTGGTGTTTATAATTTCATCTGTGGTTTACCAAGTTGAGCGATAAATAAGTGTTTTATCAAAGTTTGTAAGTATGTAAACGTTCAATTATAAAATGTCATTTGATTCATTCGCAGGAAAAAAGAGGTAAGCTATCCACAACTGTAAGATTTGTTTTAATTTGATGTTTCCTGTTTTATGAGCACTCTCCGTTCATCATATATTGGTTTACAACCACTGGTTTATTATAAACACCGAATGTCTGACATGTTCCACTTGTGGAACATTGGGCACTAGCAATACCTGGACTGTTTACATTTAGGTCCAGTGTATGTATGCATGTACCTGTATGTCAGTATGTATAACAGCATGTATGTAGGCGTGTACCAGGTAAGTATGAGTGTGCGTATGTATGCACGTATGTGTGTATGTATGTATGTATGTATGTATGTAAGTAAGTATGTAAGGACGAATGTAAGTAAGTATGTAAGTAAGTGTGTGTAAGTTTGTATGTAAGTATGTAGGTATGTATATATGTGTGTGCGTATGTACGTATGTACGTACGTATGTACGTACGTTATGAATGTATGTTTATGCTTACATACATGTATGCATGTATGTATGTATGTATGAAATTATGAATACATAAATACATATATAAACACATACGAACATACATAATACTTGCATACATACATACAAACAAACAAACATTATATACATACACATACATACAAACATACATGCATGCATGACATGTATGCATGCATATATACATACATACATACATACATACATACATACATACATACATACATACATACATACATACATTATATACATGTATACATACATGCATACATAGACTGGCCCCAAAGGTGAACAGGCGAGGGTAATGGCAGGGGGTAATGTCCTACGGGGGTAATGGTCGGGGTAATGGCAGTGTGGTAATGGCAGGGGGTAATGTCCTACGGGGGTAATGGTCGGGGAGGGGGTAATGGCAGTGGGGTAATATCCGGAGACCTCCGGATACCATGCGATGTTGAAGTTGCATATAACAAATAATCGGTATTGCATGTGCCCAATGTTCCACATGTGGAACATGATTTCAAAACCATATTAGGACAAAACTGCTGCAAAACAATCAAAACTGAAGCTATTTTTCGTGTTCTGGCATGTGATTTTACCATAAATTGTGTTTGAGATCCAAAACAAAAAGTTGGGCATTAATGGGTTAATTAACTGCTCTCTAAGGACATCGTCTATCACCTGTAACCCACTCTTTGGCATTGCTTGGTGTAATGTGTAAGCTGTATACATGACTGTATCTGTACACATACACGTATAATGTTGCAGGGCGCTGTGGTGTAGTGGTGTGTTCGGTTCCTTGAAGCCAGAGGGTCTCAGGTTCGAGTCCATCTCAAGCCGCCGCGTAAGGGCCTTGAGCAGATCATTCACTTGCAATTGCTCGTGCGCTTCGGCATGAGACTCCGATGTAGTGTCCGCGCTATATATTATAGTCGAGAGCGCTTCTGAGTAGTGAGCGTGAAGGGCGCCATAGCAAACGTGAGAAATGGAAATGACGCAATGATAGAACTGAACGGTTCTGCTGCAAAGGGTTCGACTCCTAATCTCATCAATATTATTATTATTAGTTAGATACGGGGTTCAGCGATAGAACTGAACGGTTCTGCTGCGAAGGGTTCGATTCCTAATCTCATCAATATTATTATTATTATTATTATTATTATTATTATTATTATTATTATTATTATTATTATTATTAGTTAGACACGGGGTTCAGCGATTGCAAAATTGAGCTGAAGGCTATGGCAACGAGTACCCCGACGAACAGTAAGATTCCCATCGCAAGAAAGAAGAGGTTGAGACACTTGACTAAGGCGAGCGTCGCTCTCGACCGAAGTTGACTTTTCGACGATTTCGTCTGCTGGTCCATGGAAGGCGGTTTGTCCTTGTCGTGGAGCAACTCGATGAATCGCAGGACTAGGTAGGACTTCCGGTTCGTCTGAAACGACTCCTTCCGGTTGTCTGGATGGTTGTGGTGACGAGGATGAGCATGAGGATGTTGGTAGTCATACTGGTGAGCACCAATCATGTCGCCTGCGTTTCCGCCATCGTCATCGTCGTCCGCGAGAGGATTAACGGAACCGGAAGTGACGTCATTGTCTACGTCATCGGACGGATGATGTCGGTGGTCGTGGGGTGTGGATGGTGGGATGGGAATGGCGATGAAGCGGTTCTGGTAGTAGATTACCTTCATCTGAGATCGTCCGGAAGAGGCGTTCGTTATCGCGGAAGAGTTGGAGCTCAGAGACGCAGAGTTCCCTCTGCAGGTGGAGGCAGCGGTGGCGGTGGGGCCGGTGGGGGCCGTGGGGGCGGTGGTCGAGGGGACGTCGAGTGTGGGTCGTCGTCTCGAACCGGCGGTCGACGAGTCACCCCTCTCCGTTTCTCGAACGGGGGCTCCAGTTGCCGACTGTGTCACGACTGCACCACGTGATGAGATGTCGTTGGCGACATCCGTTGTTGTGTTGTTCGTGGAAAGGTAGACAACTTCGTCGGAGGATCGATGAATTCGCTTCGATTCGGAACGATTTCCACTGCATGTGCTGTTGCCAAGTCTTGCACTGGCAACACCGACCCCAACTCCATGGCCCCCACGTCCACCACCACCACCACCACCACCACCACCACCCCCACCACCACCACCACCACCACCACCATCCTCTTTCGAACCATCCATGAGTTGGTCTGCTGCTAACTCATCATCCGGATACGCTCGGTCAGTGATGCGTTGCGACCGATGTTTTGTCATCGGTCGACTGGATTCATCTGATGCTGATGCTGCTGTTGGACCAATGCGTTCCGTGCGACTGCGTCCGGTGGGACAGCCTGACGTCATCACATCCGCATTTTGTCACAGGAAAATCCCTCGCCCTTTGGCTTCATCAAACTGTCATCTGTCATACATGGATGAATTCGTTATCGAGTGTAGGCCTACGTCTGTCTTCTGGAACATTGTGACGTCAGGTCAGAATGCCAATTGACTTCGGAAAGAGAAATAATAATTTGCAGACCTACATGTACGTGTAATCCAAAGAGTTCTTGAGAGGTGACGTCATGAACGGCCGACGACTGTAAGCATTGACTGGTCCTGTGGTCCTGTCATCAGTCTCGCGGGTCCTGTGGTTCTGTCATCAGTCTCGCGGGTCCTGTGGTTCTGTCATCAGTCTCGCGGGTCCTGTGGTTCTGTCATCAGTCTCGCTGGTCCTGTAGTCCCGTGGTCATAGCATCTGTCTCGCGGGTCTTAAGGTCCTGTCATCTGTCTCGCTAATCCTGCATGTGGTCCTGTCATCAGCATCGCCTGTTTCTTATCTATCCATCAGCAACAACGCAGTTTTCAGCGTCCTTGTTGTTTTCCAATAAAAATACCTACCGTAACTAATCCTTTAATAAGCTAATGCACTTCCAAAGCGTGCACAGTGCACACGCCTCTATACGCAGTTAAGAAACTTCCACAAATTATTCACCAGCGAAACGTGCAGCTTCTGTCTATAAAACGACCTCAACAATTTATACGATGTTCATCTATGATGTTCATTCACCGAGCAACTGCGAGCAATAATTGGTCGCATACGTTTGCAGCGACTTACATGGAAGAAAGAAGGACGATATCCACACAGACACAGACACAAGCGGCGGCGATCATTGTATTCCCAGAAGGCACTTGATCGTCGTCGTCGTCGTCCTCACGATGTTAGATTCCGTTTCCGATTAACGTCAGGCCCTGAGGAATTACTGCTGCCAAGAAATCGCCCACCACTCAGATCACTCCACTGCATGAGCAAACCACCGAGCGCCGTCTCCGCCGCACGGCAATACGCTCGGCGCCTCGTGATGTGGGGACTGCATGCAGGCATGCGTGGAGAGCGAGAGAGAGAGGGAGAGAGAGACAGAGAGAGAGAGAGAGTGAGAGAGAGAAAGAGAAGAGAGAGAGAGAGAGACAGAAACAGAGACAGAGAGAGTGGGAGAGAAAGAGGAGAGAGAGAGAGAGAGAGAGAGAGAGAGAGAGAGAGAGAGAGAGAGAGAGAGAGAGAGAGAGAGAGAGAGAGAGAGAGAGAGAGAGAGAGAGAGAGAGAGAGAGAAGAGAAAGATAGTCAGAGAAAGAGACAGAGAGACAGAGACACAAACAGAGACAGAGACACAAACAGAGACAGAGACAGAGAGACAGACAGACAGACAGACAGACAGACAGAGAGAGAGAGCCGGCGAACGGTGGCTAATTTTTTAATACAATAGACCTGCCTCTCAGTGCTCTTTCTATGACGTCGCTCGCTGCTTTAGTGTTCACCGTCACGGGCCTGTAATCGATAACCTATTATAATCGCATGCGTGCGAACGCGTATACGACTATACGTGCTACGCTCGCTCCGACCGCTCGTTAGTGTGA
This sequence comes from Lumbricus rubellus, assembly GCA_945859605.1. NCBI lineage: Eukaryota > Metazoa > Annelida > Clitellata > Crassiclitellata > Lumbricidae > Lumbricus > Lumbricus rubellus. Next base: position 25,285,544 of record OX243813.1, on the reverse strand, counting down.
GGATAGAGAGTAGGAATAGAGAAGTAGCAGGAGGAGGAGGAGGAGAAGAAGGAAGAGGAGGGAAGGACAAGGAAGAGGAGGAGAAGGAGGAGAAATTAGATGGAGTAGGGTAGAAAGCAACAACGCGTCTGGTGTATGTTCTATTTTTCTAACAAGCGTTAGATTGATATCTCCAAACAACTATGCATAAAAGATGCGGTGGCGGCGGTGGCGTCATTGAGCAGCAGGCAACGGTCGGTGGGTCGGCGGTGGGGCAGCCACCTCCACCTACGCCTCCGCCGCCGCCACCGCTGCCTTCCCTTATCGGCTGCTAGACGCCCATCGGACCCGCTCCTGGTGGTAGCATTCGGCCGGCGCCAATTACCGCGTGGCCGGTCATTGTCGACCGTAGAGCCTCTCGCAGTTACCCGGTTGGAAAATGGACGAGTCACACGGGAGGATGCGGCGGCGATGTAACACCGGTCGCAGCTGCTGCTGATGCTGCTGCTGCTGCTGCTGCTGCTGATGCTGCTGCTGCGGCCACATCTGCAATTGTTGCACATGCAGATGCACATGGAAAACGCACTGCGGCGGCGGGGATACTTGCAAACGTCCGATGATGACGACCTGAGTCGTGCATGCATGCATGCCTGCATGTATGCCTACATGCCTGCCTGCATGCATGCCTGCTTACATGCCTACATGCCTGCTTGCTTACATGCCTAAATGCCTGCCTGTCTGCCTGTCTGTCTTGTCTGTCTTGTCTGTCTGTCTACTTGCCTGCCTGTCTGTTAACATGCCTACATGCCTGCCTACCTGCCTGCCTGCCTGCTTACATGCCCACATGCCTGCCTGACTACCTGCCTACCTGCCTGCCAGTATGCCTGCCTGCCTGCCGCCTGTCTGTCTGCCTGCCTGTCTGCCTGCTGCCTGTCTGCCTGCCTACCTGCCTGCCTGTCTGCCTGCCTGCCTGTCTGTCTGCCTTCCTGTCTGTCTGTCTGTCTGCCTCCCTGTCTCTTTTTCTGCCTGTCTGTCTGTCTGTCTGCCTGCCTGTCTGTCTGCCTGCCTGTCTCTTTGTCTGCCTGTCTGTCTGCCTGCCTACATGCCTGCCTGTCTGCCTGCCTGTTTGCCTGCCTGTCTGTCTGCCTGTTTGCCTGCCTGTCTGTCTGCCTGTCTGTCTGTCTGCCTGTCTGCCTGTCTGCCTGCCTACCCGTTCGCTCTCCCGTCGCTGTCAACGACGCAACTAATAGACACGTAAACTTAATTTTCGCTCAGAATACGTCGTATAATAAATGCAAATGCATCGGTCAGGTTAATATGCAACTGCAGCATTCACCATCATCCCTCCCCCTCAAGGACCCTCATTCTTCTGGAATTCCCTCATCGTCCGCTCCAACGAGCCCGTGACGACGCCGTTACGTGCGTTTGACCTTCTGCCGTGTTTCCCCGTGGGCTCCGTGGAGGGGGAGGTGTGGGGGTGGGGCGGGGGCAAAGGACAGAGGAGTCATAAGCCGAACAAGAATGATCGAGACGCACAACTTATTTATTCATGATTTCTTGGGTGGGTGGGGGTAGGGGGAGGTTGGGGGGGGGGGCAGCCTGTTGCCGTCTGCATAAAAGAAGGTTGCATGGTGCATAATACGACGAGCACGATTTTATCGACCTCATTATGCTCTACCTATGAATTATGAATTGAAGAGAAAGAGAAATTAAGTTTAGAGACAAATCGAAATCAGAGCTTCTCATACTTAGGCTACACAAAAAATGCCACAGACCCGACGTAGAATGGCTAATGCACCTATTCAGAATAATTATTTAAGAATTAATTGCATTTGTTTGTCCTTTAATTGTATTTTCGCCGATTTAGAGATTTTACAAGATGGGAACATCAGGTTTTCTTCTTATTTTTATCCTTATTCACTGCTTCTTCGTTCATTGATTTTCTACCCACATCTTCAGCTCCAATGAGCTGCGTCATCCCTTTTCAGATCCACCAATCTATAGTATGCATCACGATTTAAATTACGAAGCTTCTATATAGGCAGGGTCGGCCTTAGCCCAAATGGCGCCCTAGGCAAGGCATACATTTGGCGCCCCAGGCATAGGCCTGAAATTGGCGCCCTTAGATTCCCACTCAATTGTTCAGCCCACGTCAGAATCTAAAGATGAATTAGCCAGAGCCGGTTTACGCTCACAAGGCGTAGCCAGGATTTTATTTCGGGGGATGTTTTCTTGACCGTGAATTTTGAGGTGCGTACACGCTGCGGTCCACTTTTTTGGGCGAAATTTTCTGATGACTTTTTTGTTAGTCGTCGAATTTTCTGACGTCCAAAAACATTATTTTCCGCGATTTTCGATTATTTTCTGCTCACAATTAGGCCTACATTAGCCTACACACGCGGGGCGCGGTGGTCTAGTGGTGGCGTCGTTGCCTTGGAGCCGGAAGGTCCGAGGTTCGAATCCACCTCCCCGCGTAAGGACCTTGGGCAAGTCCTTCACTTACAATTGCTCAGCGCTTCGGCGTGAAACTCCGATGCAGTGTCCGCTCTGCATCGGGAGCGCCTCTGAGTAGGGAGAGCTTGAAGGGGCGCTATAACAAGTGCACATACAAACAAACAAACACTGTCATGTGCTAGCAAATGCATAATTATTTAATTTTCACATTATTTCATTAGGCTAAACATCCCCCTAACTACGGCCTTGTAGGCCTACGCTCAACTGAGTAGGCTAATTCATTCTAATTTCTTTATTAGTACACTGAAGGCTGAATAATATTCAATTTTGTGGGAATGGTATACATGTAAGTTAAAAAATATTAAAATACACTCTTGTGGAAATGGCGCTCTCTTTGATGGAAAATTGTGCCTCCTAGAACTTGGCGCCCCATGCAACTGCCTGCTTTGCCTATGCCTAAGGTCGGCCCTGCCTCAGTTGCTGCCCCTTTCTTGAAGACATTGTTTTAAATTCTTTCCATTAGCGAAGTCTTGAGTTTAAAACAATATCGTGTAAAAAAATTAATTCGCCGGTGCCGCGGCGCCCCCCCAAAGGCTTCGGCGCCCTAGGCAACTGCCTACTTTGCCTATAGCTAGGGCCGGCCCTGTATATAGGCGATTAAATCATATTTAAGAACTATGCCTACTCAAACGACATTGAATATTTTATGTCTCGCTTCAGTGCTGCAATAATTTGGTGGTCACATAGAACTTTCCCCGTTATGCGTATCGAGCTTTATGTGCGAGAAGTCAAGCACAACAAGGCAGATTAGTCCTATCTTCTTAGAGTCCCTTAGACTTCTTAAGCTGAGTATAGTCGCAGTCGTTAAAATAATTATGTATTCTTATTAGCATTGTCGTCAAAATAGCGGTTATAACTAACTGACTTCTGTGCACCGATATCCTTGCAATCTAGATTTGTTTGCAGAGTTCAGAACAACTGTTACAGCGTCATCCTTGAAGTGATCTAACGTCTTCTTCAGATAATCGCTCTAACTTTAGTGCGCAGTTCTTGACAAAATGTGCAACTCTAAATGGATTTGTGCAGTCGTATATCTTATGTGCGGCTGGAAATAGTAAATATGGAGGCCATTTTTCATTCGATTTGCAGTAATTTCCCATGATAAGGGAAAGAAGTGGTGGTGCAGTTCTAAAAATTCCTTCAAAAAACCACGATGAGAGAACTTTTTATCCAAATATGCTTGCAGAAAACCGTCTATCATTCATATCCACGGACCAATGAGCAGAATAAATATCAAGTCGAAGCCAAAAGCAAACAGATTATAATTTTGCGACTCAAACACACAACGATGGCTTGAAGTTTCTTGCGCTCATTGCATTGCGCATGCGCTGTCGACTGAAAGAGAATTTCACATTTATTATTTCGAGCGCAAATTAAATTTGTGTGCCGTGCAAGAAATTTTTTTTCAATTGAACATGAGTTACATGACTATACAAACATCTGGAGATGATGATAGCTCATTGTAACGGTCGCTGCTTAGAGAAATGCAACGGCAAATAATTTATTATTGACGTTTCGTTTCTACAGCGTTCCTAGTTACCCGTCTATTCGCAAGGTGGTCTCGCAGGCATGCAGCTGTCCAGTGGTATCCAATTTGCGATAATAATTAAGCAATAAGCAGGCACTCAGCTACAGCAGCTGCGGAAACCTTGCATCCGAAGTCTACTCAAGTTACCCAACGTCTCTCAGTTACTCTCACGCAATAATATGATCAGTTCGAAAGATTCAAATTTTCCACTGTTAATCATGAAATTATCCAGTCTTTGGTCAGCAACTATGACGCAATCGATGACGAAAAGAATTTTGATGACATCATTCAAGCTGTCATCTAATGTCTGTCATATTATAAGTGAAAGCAACTTAAGTAAGCGACACAGCTTGCACAAACAAGTGGCATGTAATGACTCGCTTCAAAGAGAATTATTTTTCCATCGTCATTCGCTAGATGTCAGAACGAGAGGAAAGCATTTATTTTAGTCCCACGAACTGCTTCAATTGCAGTTGGTCTTTTAATCAGGCGACTTGAACATGACAAAAGTTGAATTTAAAAAACTAACCGTCGCACTCTAATGGAACCAACAGTCATCACTCATCAGCCGTTTGGCGTCATCATCATTGCAACTGAGAGTCCACAAGGGGACGCAGTAGGCCTAACGGTTGATGGATGATCATGATACCCAGTTGCCACTAAAAAAACGGTAACCCAAATTCCCATCGGGCAGCATTTAAAAAATGGCGCAGTCTTTCTGCCCTAGATGACATTTCATCTTGTTGCGTGCGGTCAATTTTTCATCATACCGTGAAGCCATTGTTTATCCCAATCGAACAACGACTTTAACGATTCCATTCTCAGGGCCGGATTAAGGCATGTTCAACATGTTCGGCCGAACAGGGGCCCCCACACTTTAGGGGCCCCCACAAATGTGGACCCCCCAATTTTTTTAGCAAATTTCGGCCACACGACTATTTTCCCAAAAATTTCGGCGGATGACTAAAAAAAAGATGAAATGGTATGATTTTCCAGAAAATTTCGGCGGATGACTAAAAAAAGTCCTCAACTTTTTTGGGCGGATGAAATGGTATGATTTTCCGCAAAAAATTTCCGAACAGGGCCCCCACAAAAATTCCCGAACAGGGCCCCGACATTGCTTAATCCGGCCCTGTCCATTCTATTATGGCAGAGAACAATAATCGGTTGTCATCAGTGGCGTCCCAAGTTCCAAACGATCGATGCCCACAGGCACGTGGCCACGTGGACAGGCCAAATCTACCTCAACTCTAATAATCATGACAGACTATATGTAAGCTTACTACGTGTATATACTATAGCCTAATTATATGGAAATACATGTAGAATTGTAGATGGTTCCAAGCAGAGGGATAGGATAAACACAGATCATTTTGGAATTTGGATGTATTTAGTAATAGTTAATTTGTGATAAACTCTCTCAACGTAGGGGCGTTCATAGGAACAGCTGCGCAATAGGCCTATTCACTTTCTTCTCCTTGTATATGG
>OX243813.1:25272535-25275035 GCA_945859605.1 Lumbricus rubellus | reverse complement strand
ACCACCTCTTCCCCTAATTCCTCTCTCTCAAACCACCTCTTCCCCTAATTCCTCTTTCTCAAACCACCTCTTCCCCTAATTCCTCTCTCTCTCAATCCACCTCTTTCCCTAATTCTTCTTTCTCAAACCACCTCTTCCCCTAGTTCCTCTCTCTCAATCCACCTCTTTCCCTAATTCCTCTTTCTCAATCCACCTCTTCCCCCTAATTCCTCTTCCTCAATCCACCTCTTCCCCTAATTCCTCTCTCTCAACCCACCTCCTCCCCCTAATTCCTCTTCCTCAACCCACCTCCTCCCTCTAATTCCTCTCCATCAACCCACCTCCTCCCCCTAATTCCTCTCCCTCAATCCACCTTCTCCACCTAATTCCTCTCCCTCAATCCACCTACTCCCCCTAATTCCTCTCCCTCAATCAACCTCTTTTCCTATTCCTTCCGCTCTCCGGCATTTGTCTTCGACAGGTGGCGTAGTTTTCCGGGTAAATCTTTCGCTCGTCGCATAACGAGAATGGCGGTCGCCGCCGTGCCGTTCGTGCGTCGCCTCACGATGAAGGTCTGCATGGCACTGATGGCAGAGGGAAATTTTCGCAAATCAACAAACCACGGACCCACCTTGAGATTATCATGACAGTATACATAGCGGCCGTAAATAGAAGGTCCGCGTAGGCCCACGTTTATAGGATGCGTTTCAAAGGATAGAAGTAAATTCTGGCGTTAATGCCATTTACTGCGTCCAAAGTGCAGTAAATGGTTTGGAAAATCCTCCACTACCCTTGAGGGAGTGGGGTGGGGGTTTGGGGATGGGATGTGAGGGTGGTGGGATCTTTCCTGCGCTCGGCAACAGCGACGTTCGTGCACATACGAGTTCGATGGCGAACTAAACAGGCGGCGCACAATAAACGTGGCTCTGCTCCATTTCCTGTTCTTTATAGGTCACCATAATATGCGAGACTCGACGACTCGGATAGGCAGCTAGCATAAAACCGTCAGCCTCCTTTCGCCTTGGTTCGATGCCATACGGTGTTGTGCTTCTTCATATGAGTCTGAATGGGGCCTGCATGACCAGGCGTCTTAGCAGCAGCAGCAGCAGCATCAGCAGCGGCAGCAGCAGCAGCAGCATCCCAATTACGATGGCTTCTTCCTTTCGACCTATAAGCTTATGTCAAGTTCAAACATTTCGAGGTTTACTGCCCTTCAGACGAGAGATCTTAATATTGACTGAAAGTCTGCCGACCAAATTACGCGGTCACATCCGCGATTTATATTCCAGTTTGTAAAGTTCAAGCATTTGCGTATGGGCCTATCTGCATAAGCTTATAAGAAAAGACCTGAACACACACACACACACACACACACACACACACACGCACACACACACACACACACACACACACACACTGTCTATTACATACACTGCAGTGCACATTATATATACCGTACTATATGCTTCTTCATCGCTGATGTAAGTAATTAATTACAATGTGACCTACCGTGACTCACTGCATTCACCGCACCCGGCAAAAGGCAAGAAGCACTGTATGACATTAGATTGGCCTACCGCAAAAATTCCTTGTGCCCAATATTTACCATAATTTTATGTTGATTTGCGCGTTTCCATGCACGGTTGGATGGTTGTGGAACACCTGTATAGATAACGTCTGTTATAAGTAATTGCAAATGGAGCGCTAATTCTCTAAGAACTCCTTCAAATCAGATTCCAATCATGTCCCATGTCGCAGGTTCACACCTTCGTTTGCGTGCACTGTTCATCGTTAATTGTTCGCATTCTCTGTTCGCTTGTGAATGCTGATGAGACGTTATTCATAGGATGGATAGAAAAAGCAATTGTCACATCTCGTGCAAGGAAATAACTAGACTGCATCATGCACAGCTTTGAAATGACGATTCGTTGTCCGTTAAAATTTTCAGCAGCTCCGGATTTCCGAATGTAGATACATGCAAACGTCTTCATGAACTAATAAGCCAAGCATTCTACAGATACACGCGGTCCTTGTTGTGGCGGTAAAATTGCATAATTAATTACCTGCATTCGAGAAGAGCAGACGGATATGGCACACCGGCCAATTCCTAGTCTATACGGCAACATAATTATTAGCCACCCGCTTATACGTGACTCTCTATCGCAGTCCTTGTCTTCATGTATACATGTATAGTGTATATCTTCATTCGTATATGATTTGCATGCGTAAGCTTACACTGACAAGTTCGAGTTATACAGAGAGGCGTCATGGGTACTCTTGTGGAACACGGTGGTGTAGTGGTGGGTTCGGTGACTTGAAGCTGGAGCTAGGGTTCCAGTCACGAATCCACCTCAAGCCGCCACGTAGGGACCTGGAGCAAGTCCTTCACTTGCAGTTGACAATTGCTCGTTCGCTTCGGCGTGAAACTCCGATGCAGTGTCCGCGCTATAGTCGGGAGCACCTCTGAGCAGTGAGCTTGAAAGGACACTCTAGAAAATGCGATATATAAGTAAATATAAAT
>OX243813.1:25260035-25267535 GCA_945859605.1 Lumbricus rubellus | reverse complement strand
GTTCACATGTTTTTGGGCGCACTATAGTGTAGTATGTTCGTTGCTTGCAACCGAAGAGTTTCAGGTTCTCAAGCCGCTGCGTATACGGACCTTGAGCAAGTCCTTCACTCGCAATTGCTCATGCGTTTCAGCGTGAAACCGATTCAGTGTCCGCGCTGTAGCAGGAAGCGCTTCCGAGTAGGAAAAACCTTGAAGGGGTGCTATAGCAAGTGCACATACACACATGTTGATGACGTTGTTCTTTGCACTTTATATGCGTGGCAACGAGTACGAGTCCCGCTCTCTTCATGCATCCGACTTTTGTTTGCATATGTCAGAGGCTTAATGTCACTGTTTTCATTTCACTTAGTCGTGATTTATCCCTGTCGCCGACACGTTAAGAACGATGTATGTTTATGAGTATGCTTGTGTGTGTGTATGTATGTATGTGTATGAGTATGCTTGTGTGTGCATGTATGTATGTGTATGAGTATGCCTGTGTGTGCATCATTTGTGCACAAGCGTCCTTTCTCCTTTCTCTCAGCGCTTCTACTTAGTCGGCTGCGTGACAGGGCATGCAGCTGCCGGTCTGTTTGTGTGTGTGTGTGTGTGTGTGTGTGTGTGTGTGTGTGTGTGTGTGTGTGTGTGTGTGTGTGTGTGCGTGTGTGTGTGTGTGCGTGTGAGTGTGTGCGTGTGTGTGTGTGCGTGGTCGGATTAATAATCTTGGCACCGCATATAAGTCTTGATCACGGTGGTCTTCACTATACACTTCGTTTACTCGCCATCCATTTGCCGACTGCCGAGGCATCGGCTTAATATTAAGCCATTAATAGACTTCTACCTTATAAGGTTTCGCTTCTGCTGGACGCAACGAAGCTACTTTGACCTTCCAACATTCTCTGCTTAAGTCGGCGTAATATACCAACGAAGTTGTAGCTGAATGCAGTTTTTCACAGAACGTTTTCGGTCGACATTAATTCTATCAATTGATTGTCATAAATTGTGCCACTAAGAGCTTTTTTGCTGTAGGGCTTGTAGAAAGGAAAACTTTCATTTTGCTCCGAAATGGTCCTGTGCATGAGTTAGAGAGTCCTGCAGTTAGAACGAAATACAAAACATGAGTAATGTCTCATTAATTTGGCGTCTCCCCTGCATCAAGAATAGGTCTACGTATACGTAATACGTATACTGTATAGGCCTACTAAATTACCAACAGCTTTGCATTCTTTTGCATTCATATCATGCTTCTTGCAAACCTTAACTCTTCTGCGGTCTTTTGCAACCGAAAGACGACAGACACATCTGGACGACGATGTTCTTTATTGCTTCAGCTCAAACACTCAACGAATCTAAAATTCTTATATAACAAATTAAATCACTGCGACCAATTATAGGCTACATTGGCACTAAACCTAAAAGCATCGACACAAAATGACTCAACTGGACTTCCAGTGAAAGAATAGGGAAAAAATCTGTCGCACATAAATATTTGTATACGTATGAACCAACAAAATAGGTCCTACTTCTAAATATAAGTAGGCCTATATCAGATAAAAAAAACTGGATAGACTATGCATAGTATGCATGCGTATATGTCCAGCGTGTGGTGATTAGATGAGCCTACACAAAATATATTTGGCCTTTAAGACAGCAAATGGCATTCAGTAAGGCGTATTCCCCCATGAGATGTACAGCCAGTGTGCCCACTCTCTTGAGTCTCAAGAGCCAGTTTTTATGAGTTTATGGCATCAAACTCGGCTTCCTACGCACCTACATCCTCGCTCTCTCCTACAGATATGGGCGACTATAGATCTCGCACACACTTAGCAATGCACACTGCACAGTTAGCGGTATACGAGAGCTATATTACCTCCATAACACGAGCACTGGCGGCATCTTAGTTTCACTGTGACTGGATTCTACGTAAATCGCATTGTGTGCTGGCCGACACCGAAGCGTTTGGTAAGGCAGCAACAAAGGGTCAGAGAGGCTGCAGCCATATATAAATTACAAGCAGATAAAGTGACTTGAAATCAGAAGGAAATTGAGTGAGTGCTGCATATATATTATACTGATATGGAACCACTCTCGAAGGAACAATGCAGGAAGAAGATTATGTTGTGCAGGTCGGTTGCTATGGCGACGGCTTCATCACCTGACCTCGGACGTTTACAGGACATTGACTGAAGTCCTGTAGTGCAAGAAGGCAATGTTACGGAGGCCGCCATTAGGGCTGCTGGTTCTTTTGATTAGGATCTGGGTCCATGTCGATTCTTTCGAAAAATCGGAACTTCTACAGCGTCCACAAACGCTATAAGTCTCGGTAACCAGCTTATTCACAGGCGTTCAATCATTTAGAGAATGATCGTTCGACGACAGGATCATCAGGTTCCGCTTACTGTTGTTCCAGGACCAGCTGTAAGAATCTTGAGTATATACTCAAGATTCTTACACCATGTGTAATGATCCTACATGCCGTATATATGCCTATACGCCTCTCTACCGTATACCTGCGCCACTCTACCGTATACCTGTGCCTTTCCATCGTATACTTGTACCTATTAAACGTCTCTCTACAGTGTATACCTATGCCTCTCTCTTCTTTGAGTTGCGACAACGTTTACGTTGTAAACGATATCCGCAGATTATTATAATCTCTGACGTATATTATTGCAATCGGAAAGCAACTGCATGCACCTCATTCGACTGGTTTCTTAATCTGCAAATATATACCTTTTTAATCTCGAACGGAAGTTCAACTGCGTTGCTCCTGCGCTCAGCCCTTCCGAGGCGATGGAATATTATCTCACCGGAGACTTTATTTCTCAGAATATAGTCTCGGGTTAGGGACGAATTTATTCTAAAACGGATCCGTTTCGGCATCGTCTTTAGTGTGGAGACTTTATGGGGAAACTCTGTCATGGGTTTTTGGATCTGGACTGCAGGCATTGCACAATTGAAGGTTTCAGTCTCGCTATCGTGTGCCTCAGGTTCGCCCCTTGTCCTTGTCGCTTTAGGACTAAGGGCAATCTCAGTTCAATTGCGGCAATTAGTGTGTGTTGGCAACCTCTTAGTGTGTGTATTTTATTAGAACGACGACAAGCAGAGGTGCGGGTATACTTGAGGATTATAATGAAGCCATGGATGTTTGCTGCCTACTTGCCAAGCTTTTGATTTGTGTACCAGCATTAATTCAATTTATTTAGATTTTTATTTATTTTCCTTTGCGATAACAAGCACATAACGACAAAGACAAAAATTATAGACAGTATATCGAAGTGTGTATATGTCTGCAATTTCATCAATGGAATCTACAAATAAAATTTTACAGTTTCGTTACAATTATTATGCATAAACAAGCCTTTGGGCTTACGCAGAACCTAAACATTTCCATTTTTCACTGGCAACGAACGCGGCCCTGTCGTCATACGATACACGTAGCTTAGAGGATTCCTGTCAGATGATTCAGATCCAACCAATGAGATAAGACCCTCCTAGACGACCTTTGGGAAAATACGTGTGCTGAGAGTCATCCAAGAATCCTTCCGATTTAAGATATCTATATATACCGTTCAGAGATCATCTATCAGATAGCAGCACGTCATCCATAAGCCGTGTCTGTCTGTCTGTCTGTCTGTCTGTCTGTCTGTCTGTCTGTCTGTCTGTCTGTCTGTCTGTCTGTCTGTCTGTCTGTCTGTCTGTCTGTCTGTCTGTGGCCCTTGTGAATCGGTCAGACAGAACTTGAGCCAGGATTTCTGACGTCCATCGATTTTACTTAGAAGTGGTCATCGGGCGCTGCAGGGTCTTGAGGGTTGACAGATAGGAGGGCGTGCATTTGAACGTTTAGATACAAGTAAGATATGCTTAATCCTATGCTGTCTTCTTAGAATAATCGCTGCTGTTGTTGCCTTATATCTGAAAAATTGCCTCAATTGCACCTTCTGAACTGTGAGCACCATAGACCATTCGGCTGCCATAGAGTTGGAAAGAGATAGACAGGCAGGCAGGCACTGCAGGCAGGCTGGCGGGTGGGCAGGCACGCAGGCAGGCACGCAGGCAGGCAGGCAGACAGACAGACAGACAAACAGGCAGGCAGGCAGGCAGGCAGGCAGGCAGACAGATAGAGTGACAGAGTATTAATTTGGCAACCCTGAACTTATAACATATCCTCCACACCATAGGGATCGACTCCCTAAAGATGACATTGGATAATAACTTGCTTTTACTCGGGGCATATACTCAACATGCGCAAGACTGCAAAACTCGATAAAAATTTGGGTAAATCCTTCTGCAATGGACAATCCTTGCCGATGTAACGCTTTGAGGTAATGCAACCGTGCATTTGTGTATTCTTATAATTATTTTTATGCATGTAAATGCTTGTATGCAAGTATTTTTTTATGAAAGCAAATGTGTTATTTATATATATATAATAAATATATATATATTATATAGTTATGTGTACTGCATGATGGTGTTCGCTTATCAGACATCGGCTACGATGAGGATGATTTGTAATCACAAGTTGGGTCACAATATTATCTCCAAATGCCTGAGATGCCTCCAACCATTTCCGTTGCTTCCATGACTGAACGACGCTTTGCTTTTACTTCTATATATACATATATACATATACATGTATATATCTTATATGTATATATACAGGGTGGGCCAAAATCGAGGCCAGAAGTAAGAATTTCGAAATGAAATTTTACTGTCTTAAAGACAATTCATATTTACGCATAAAATGAAATCTGGCCATCATAATGTATACGAATTGTCTTTAAGCCTGTAAAATTTCATTTCGAAATTCTTATTTCCGGCCAAGATATTGGCCAGAATAATTATATCGGTTTATGTTGCTTTTTGTTGCGTTACGTTTTTGAATCGTCAAAAAACGGAGGGTGGCATCACTAAAATATTTTGATGAAATCTGGCCATCATATGTAAACATGAAGTGTCTTTAAGACAGTAAAATTTCATTTCGAAATTCTTACTTCTGGCCAAAATATGGTCAAAAACCGTAGGGGCTACTTTTTTATGGCCCACCCTGTATATGTATATCTATATATATAAAACTCAGTTATATATAAATATATACATATATATACACACAGCCTTCTATTGCTGAGTAATAGAAGGCTCGGCACACATATACAATTTATACATGTATATAGTGTGCATAACTGCATGCGTATAGGCTATACGGTCTATAAGTCTATAGATTGGGTGTGTCTAGATTCGTGAATTGATCTCGGGGGTTAGATTGATAGTGTTGCGTTTGATTGATTCCTGGATTGACTCTCTCTCCTTGGCTGCTGATGCTGCTGCTGCTGCTGCTGCTGCTGCTGCTGCTGCTGCTGCTGGTCCGTTTACCTTTGCCCTCCCTTCGCTCCATCTCATTTTCACCAATGACCTTTCGTATTCAACTGCCTTCTTTATAATTATGTATTCGTGTATGTGCGTGTGTGTGTGTTCGTGTGTTTGTGTGTGTTCGTGAGTGTGTTTTATTGTATCGATCGTTGCTATATAGATTTGTTGTTGTATAATTATCTGCCTTCTCTGTCTCTCTGTCTCTCTCTGTCTCTGTCTCTGTCTCTGTCTCTGTCTCTGTCTCTGTCTCTCTCTCTCTGTCTGTCTCTCTCTCTCTCTCTCTCTCTCTCTCTCTCTCTCTCTCTCTCTGTCTTTCTGTCCCTGTCTTTCTGTCTCTGTCTTTCTGTCTCTGTCTCTGTCTCTCTGTCTCTGTCTCTCTGTCACTGTCTCTTTCTTTCTTTTTTCTTTCTCTTTCTTTTTTTCTTTTTTCTCTGTCCTGTCCTCTCTGTCTATGTCTGTCTGCCTCTCTGTTCTCTGTCTCTGTCTCTGCAGTCTCTGTCTGTCTGTCTGTCTATCCATGTATTTGTTGTCTGCCTGTCTGTTTCTCTCTCTAATATTGTACATGTGTGATTTTATGTCAAAAATTGTATATGTGTGAATATATGTTCTAATCAATAAAAAAAACTATAATTGAGGCTGAACGCTATACCATTAAAAAAACAGATATAGTGAAAATAAGAGCGCTGTGATGAACTGATGTATATAATTGTGTTGTCACCGGTTAAAGCCAGCATTTTCTAATAAAGAGACATAACTGGGAAAAGGGTTAAGGATGAAAACAAAGATTTTTGTCAAGTATCATCTAAAATAATTGTTATCAACTAGCCTTGATATATCCAGATAAATATAATCAGTAGGCTATTGTTATTAGGCCTATTTAGGAAAGAAACAGGGTACCAGCGTCCATGTAGCTGCACTTCACTGAGAAGTCATGTAACAAGATGATCAAGTTGGTAAACAAGAAATCTGTCAGGTTAATAATTTTGCTATTAAAGCAATGAAATTCAAATTTCTCAAAATGAAAATGGCTATGATGTCAATGACAGACAAAAGCTATAATCACCGCATATATACTCGGATAAGCAGTGAGTGCAAGGAAAAATAAGAGTTAAATTGAGAGTTAAGAAACATGCCGTTGATGAAAGGAGATCGGCTCAATGTCAATTGTATGGTTTCGTTTAGAAAACCCCAATTACCCCAAAGATCCGGATTGCAACCCAATGAATTATGAAGTGTAGAGAGCTATGCATGCGAAATATCATAATATCCGGCCGAAACCAAGAGCAATTATAAGCCTGTAAAATTTGATTTAAAATTTCCTATACTTCTGGCCAAGATATTGCAAAAATCCTTAGGGGTCTTTTTCTATGGTCCACCCTGTATATTAAAGGGATGTGCCATAAAGGTCTATAACGAAACAGCAGAGAAAGGCCTCAATGCAAGTATTTGGTCAGATGATTGTTTGTAATAAAGTCGATTTATCGCAAAACACTTGGCATCTGGCAGCACAAGTTTTATCATAAAATAAATAAAGAACGTTAATGAACCAGAGGAAAATTAAAAAATTAAAAAAATACTTCAGGATAACTGTCCTGAGTACTCTGTTAGAGACTATCCATCCATCCACCCATCCAATCTTCTATCCATCTATCCATCCATCCACCCTTCTATCCACCACCACCATCCTTTTATCTATCTCTATAATTATAATGGAACACGGATGCCTATAATTATTATAAGTGGCGTTTTGATGTCTGCGCGTCATACGAGATGGTCCGTTGTCTGTAAATCGCGCAGGTAAAGATTTTTTATGACATTTGCTTTTCAGGCACCACATGTTACTATGACAACAGGCTCCCGAACGCAAACATATTATTAGACGCCCAGTCCCTTCTCTTTGACAGCCAGAAAGGGCGTGAGGAGAAATAGTAAGAGAGGACTAAGAGGAAGGATTGTGAAATACATGGAATGGCGAAAGGAAGTGGCAAAAGACACCTGGAAAGAAGGGATGGTAATGGAAAATTTCCTAAAGAAAATAACTGCAATAAAGTGGAGGCAAGGAATTCAAAGGGGGAACGACATAGAAGCAGTACAGAAAGGATCAAATTAGCAATATGAATGATAATGAGGCAGGAATATAGGCCTATG
>OX243813.1:25247535-25255035 GCA_945859605.1 Lumbricus rubellus | reverse complement strand
ACTCTGGTATCACGAAAGAATCAATCAATCAATCAATCAGAATTTATGAGGCGCTACTCCAAGATCCCTACTCAGATTCAGAGATGCTCTCGGATGAGGAGAAAACTCGATCTCTCAAAGACTCCTATTATATTCCTGTTATTATAGTTTCGAGCACATAGTGTCAAGTTCCATTAAACGACACGTACGAGACTCTAGGCAGTCAATTCTCAATAGTTTTTTGATACCAGGACTGTCACTTGGGGGGGGGGAGGATAAGAAAATAGGAGGCGTTTGATTTAGGAAACTATACAGGAGAAATGAACCAGGTCGGGACATGCCATGCCATGTCTGGTCCCCTGTTCAATGAACTCTGAATTTCACAGTAGCTGCACCAGTGCAACTGGAGTGAATATAGATTAGTGTCTTCAGTGTTATGGCAATTGTGCAATAGAGAAATCGAGAGTCCTATAGAGGAAGCATCGCAGCAGAAGCTACAAAGAAACCGAGACCCATGCATGGATGATGTTTATGGAAACGTCCATATTACTTTTACCGGAGAGTAATTCTGCTCCAGGCAATTCGATGCAGGTCATGTTGTGGAAGGGAAGGACATTCTTTAATGCTATTTAATTGTTCATTATAACGTTTCAGAACCGCGTTCTCGTCAGCAGAATACATATGCACAACATTCAAGCCCCGTCAATACATGTCTAAGAAATGTCGTGTGTGAACTACTGTAGCTCACTGCCATCGGAATTTTGAAACTTCGGTTTGTTTGAATCAAGAAACGTTGCTTCGTACAGTGTATATTAGTTATAAATAAAAGCATTTCTTCCATACTTGAATTGACCCCAGTCGTTTCTGTCTTAAGAGAGTTGAGCGAAGTTGTTGACAGTGTACTTGCAAGCAAGGCTCAAAGTGTGGCTAGAGTCACTAGACGGTCATTGACGGTGTCCAATCTGTCCATGCTCTTATTTTCAAATCTGCATGCATACCGTCCTGCCACTTATTCGGCCAGCAGAGCCTGGAAAAGGAAGGGACGTCCATGCAGGCACTTCTATTTTCTTATTTTCTGAACTTTAAGCACTGCTTGCAAGCATGGGTCGCAGACTAGTTAATGCATTGAGTGAACTTATAAAGCGATGTTTCAAAACACGCATCAGAGACACTTCGTAAGAAAGTCTTTTTGGACTTTAACGATGAGAAAATGCACTAAAAGCGAGTTGGACCAAATACAGCTCATCGTTGAAGCGTTGAACATTAGACCTATACGACTTAAATGGTTCTAAAAACGCGTAGATGGAAGAAGGAATAAAGAATGAATAAAATAGATTGTGTCAGGAAATAAAGAGCAGAATCTAGCATACGAACAAACACAGAGTAGGCTATAGAGGGAGGCGGGAGGACAATAAACTGGCGTAGTCAGCGATATAACATGAATATTCAAAGTTAATTTGAAATTGTATATTTTTACGTATACATAATTATATACATAATTACATATACATATAGATCTATACATATATGTGTATATATATTATACGCAGGAGATGTCGTCTGCTGCGTGATGTCCAACGTTGTTAATGAAACGCTACAATTGCGCTTATGAAAAAAATCGATTCGAAGATATATTCAACCTATGCTACTTCTGTTTTTATTTATGATGAGGGACCTGAGTGCAGATGAGCTGGTGAGGATGCAATGTCTGTATGGAAGAAGTGGACCATGATCATGTCAGACTACATATAGTCATGAATCGATATTATTGTGGCGAGAAAACTGCATGCACAATTGTCTGGCTTCATATAATGATTATTGGGAGGTTGAATGTGGACAGTTCAGTCTGACCATTTTCTCTGCTTGTGAATACCGAGAACAGAAGTGTCTCGTCTGTGGGGTTACACTGCTCCACGTCGAATGTTTTGAAATTAAACAAACAACATGTATCAACATACAAGGCCAATGACCGAAGTGCATGGGGCAGGTCTAAGTTATCGCAACACTTTATCTTAATCGCTATCTGTAAGGATCATACTGCTTTGTGTCCTTAAATCTGGACTGCATTTTAAAAGTACAAGCTTCCATGATTACTGATTTGCCCGTCATTTTTCTTAATTTTGTTTTCGTCTGCTAACTCTCTCAAGCTGTCTCCGAACTTACAAGGATGCGGCTAATTCAGGTCACTATATTTAGCCGGTTTTACTCAATGCAAGTGTGTGTTATTTGCTTGCTGATTAAAAATTAATTGTGTAAACAAGGTTCTTCAATTTTAAGCAGTAGTACAATTTGAAATTGCAACAAAGTCCAATTATAGGCCTATTTGCTTTCCTTTTTGTCGTTTTTTCGCTTTTTTATTTTTAAATAAAATAACGTTTCATTCCGTTTCTTATTCCATTTTTCGTTTTAAACATCTTATGTAAAAAGAAACTACTCAGAGGTATTCTAGTTTTTTAACTGGGCTTAATTAAAAGAACAGCCCTAATGTGAGAAAAATGGAGGAGAGAAGGCCCTGGATAATTAAGAGGCGAAGCTCCAGAGGGAAGTCATTCCATCTCCACGATAGCTGTCGAGAAAGCGCGGTTATGCCCAGTAGACAAGGATGAAACCCTGCTCGAATGAGTGGAAGGATCGAGAGCCCTTATAATATAAGGCTTATATGGACAGGGACACATAATACGCAAAAATAGACAGGAACAGGGCCTTACAAGCAGCACCGGACTATGACAGCATCCTATACGCAACCCGTTACTCTCAGTGGAGGTGTGTGTATTTGCTGTTTAACGTCACTGTGGTAACAAAGACCCTTAGCGACGCCCTCCTCCTTTATCCAGGCTTGGGACTGGCACTGGCAGAGTGCAACCAGTGGCGGAATTCCTCAGTGGAGGTTATGTAACTAGAGAGATGAATGGAACGGATTCTTGTTAGTCGCTATTTTTGCCACATTTTAAACCGAAAGCCAAATTCTGCTTATTTTTAATTTAACTTGATGAATTATTTTGAATTTAATAATGCCACTTCTGCATGTTAGGCCTACTTATCACATGTCAGTGAAAGATATTTTTGCGCCCCATGCACGTGCAGCTCCCGGGAACCGTTTACCCCTTCCCCTCCTTCACCTCTTCCCCTTCTTCACCCCTTCGTTACACCACAGCTGCAGATCGACTCTGGCCATTAATTCAAATATCTTCAACTGACCCACATCCAAACAATTCTACGAATAACCTACAGATATTATATATAGGCTATATGGGTGTAATTGTGTACACATTATACATGTGTATATATATAGCCTATATATGGACAAAGGGCAGTATTTCACACAGCCTTCAGTAACCTTATACAACGCCATCAGACGACGAAGCTGGCTTATGCATCGTTGCTGGCAATTAAATAATTATTGCCGGGCACGTACATATTTTATTCCAACTGCGATCATAAAAGCTATACAATTAAGCAGACATAAAGCACACAATTCAATGCGAATATAAGAAAGGTCGCAACAGTATTATGTGGATGTGGCATAATACCCTATAGGCAAAAGGTGTTGATGAAAGGCAGGCAGCGTGGGGCAGTGCACTGGGAAAATGCATGGCAGGAAAGATACTATTAATAAAGTCCAAGAACAGGAACGAAGAGCAGGATATCACGAACTGGACACAGAATGGAGCAAGGGCAACTAAATGTCATGATAATTCCTTTTCCTAAGGCGTATAGTAAAGGGTTATCAAGGGTTTTATTGAGATACCCGAAAGTTTCATAAACTTCCTATGTGAAATATCCTAGCCGATGTTCCCTAAAGCAATCTTCATCTCCATTCAAGAGTAGGCTATTCGTTTAGCCAAAAAACCGGTGTGCACGCTATTATATTCTCTGGATGCTGCGTTTCAGAAATTGGATTTATACGGCTGTATGCTTTAGAGGAGCCACACGAAAGCTGATGAGCAAGAAATAAAACATGGTCAACTTATTGAATAACTATAGAATTAACTTAACTAAATTGAATATATTTGATAAATAGACCTACAAATAAGTCTTATTTGAGTGAAACTATTAGGCTAGGCCTACGTGGGAAA
Organism: Lumbricus rubellus; assembly: GCA_945859605.1. NCBI lineage: Eukaryota > Metazoa > Annelida > Clitellata > Crassiclitellata > Lumbricidae > Lumbricus > Lumbricus rubellus. The sequence goes on along the minus strand of OX243813.1, from coordinate 25,250,980 downwards.
TGGCGACAGTCGGCAATCAAAACAATTGAATGAATTTCAATTTAATTCATTGCAGTGTTATTTTACTTCACAAAATAATTTCTATTTCAGTTTCAGTTCAGTTCGGCTGGAAGTAATTTCAGTTTCAGTTCAGTTTCAGTTCTCAAATAATTTCAGTTCAACTTCAACTTCGCGTTCTTAAATAATTTCAGTTCAACTTCAACTTCGAGTTCTTAAATAATTTCAGTTCAAGTTACAGTTCTTAAAAATTTTCAGTTCAGGTTACCATTCTTAATTAATCTTACTTCGAGTTCAATCAACGTAGTTACTTGAAGTTGAAGGTCTATCAACGTAGTTACACTAGTACACTAGTACAGGATACTAACTACTCACTGCAAAGTGCAGTATTTAATTTCAGAAGTCAGTAAGTAAATTACTTCATTTCTATAACATAGTCCAACGAAAGACTGGTTCACCGCTAATTTAAGTCAGTAAGTAAATTACTTCATTTCTATTTTTAGTCATAAATGTGTATAATTTCCGTTCGGATTTTAATTATCGTTACAGTTTTTATTCAGTTCGGCATCATTTATTTCCGTTTCCGTTCAGTTTTCGTTCTTAGAATATTTTCAGTTATCGTTATACTTATCGTTAACGGAATGGATTATTTTCAGTTCGACTTATCGTTTCCGTTAACGAATATAACACTGGCTCTGATATAATAGAGACAACTTGAAAACAGTGAAACATTTTTGCTTTGCGATATTTATCCATATTTTCGCTCTCTGTATACACACGTATCTGTAGGCCTATATGATACAGAATCAGCAATAGCTAGATGTACGGCCACTGTCAGCCAGATAGATACCTTTTTGTATAGGCTATGTGGGTCGCAAAGGTTTGTCAGTCACTCATTCAATTGAGTAAAGCGGGGAGGAGACCCGACCGACGACTCCAATTGGAGCGTAGACTCGGAACCGACCTGGGCTGGCGAACCAAAGTCCACCGTGCCCACCTTCTCGTGGTGCGACCTGTTAGTAACCTTTCCGTATGGAAGGGTGAACGAACGGGCACGGATGGCAAACGGGGGGAAGGCAATGGCAAACCACCCCTTATCTTCTGCCAAGAAAATAGTCATGGTGTATCTAAAGAATGATCAACTGGAGAAGATGCACCAGGGCTTTCGCCAGAGCTCCAGTAGCTGACGGCACCAGGTGACCAGGTGACCAGGTGATAGGCTATGTACATGTGTATATAATATTATATAGGTGTAGGCCTATATACATGCATACAGTTTTTATTCAGTTCGGCATCATTTATTTCCGTTTCCGTTCAGTTTTCGTTCTTAGAATATTTTCAGTTATCGTTATACTTATCGTTAACGGAATGGATTATTTTCAGTTCGACTTATCGTTTCCGTTAACGAATATAACACTGGCTCTGATATAATAGAGACAACTTGAAAACAGTGAAACATTTTTGCTTTGCGATATTTATCCATATTTTCGCTCTCTGTATACACACGTATCTGTAGGCCTATATGATACAGAATCAGCAATAGCTAGATGTACGGCCACTGTCAGCCAGATAGATACCTTTTTGTATAGGCTATGTGGGTCGCAAAGGTTTGTCAGTCACTCATTCAATTGAGTAAAGCGGGGAGGAGACCCGACCGACGACTCCAATTGGAGCGTAGACTCGGAACCGACCTGGGCTGGCGAACCAAAGTCCACCGTGCCCACCTTCTCGTGGTGCGACCTGTTAGTAACCTTTCCGTATGGAAGGGTGAACGAACGGGCACGGATGGCAAACGGGGGGAAGGCAATGGCAAACCACCCCTTATCTTCTGCCAAGAAAATAGTCATGGTGTATCTAAAGAATGATCAACTGGAGAAGATGCACCAGGGCTTTCGCCAGAGCTCCAGTAGCTGACGGCACCAGGTGACCAGGTGACCAGGTGATAGGCTATGTACATGTGTATATAATATTATATAGGTGTAGGCCTATATACATGCATACAGTTTTTATTCAGTTCGGCATCATTTATTTCCGTTTCCGTTCAGTTTTCGTTCTTAGAATATTTTCAGTTATCGTTATACTTATCGTTAACGGAATGGATTATTTTCAGTTCGACTTATCGTTTCCGTTAACGAATATAACACTGGCTCTGATATAATAGAGACAACTTGAAAACAGTGAAACATTTTTGCTTTGCGATATTTATCCATATTTTCGCTCTCTGTATACACACGTATCTGTAGGCCTATATGATACAGAATCAGCAATAGCTAGATGTACGGCCATTGTCAGCCAGATAGATACCTTTTTGTATAGGCTATGTGGGTCGCAAAGGTTTGTCAGTCACTCATTCAATTGAGTAAAGCGGGGAGGAGACCCGACCGACGACTCCAATTGGAGCGTAGACTCGGAACCGACCTGGGCTGGCGAACCAAAGTCCACCGTGCCCACCTTCTCGTGGTGCGACCTGTTAGTAACCTTTCCGTATGGAAGGGTGAACGAACGGGCACGGATGGCAAACGGGGGGAAGGCAATGGCAAACCACCCCTTATCTTCTGCCAAGAAAATAGTCATGGTGTATCTAAAGAATGATCAACTGGAGAAGATGCACCAGGGCTTTCGCCAGAGCTCCAGTAGCTGACGGCACCAGGTGACCAGGTGACCAGGTGATAGGCTATGTACATGTGTATATAATATTATATAGGTGTAGGCCTATATACATGCATACATGTATACATGTCTGTTTGTATAAGCGTGCACATGTGCACCCGTTTATATATGCGTGTTTGTATGAACGTATCCATATACATTATACACCCTCGTGTGTGTGTCTATTTATTCCTATTTTTGTGTGGTCGCGTAGTCTTCATTTGCGTCTATGTATATATGCGTGTATATTATATGCGTGTATATATATATGCGTATGTATATATGCGTGTATACATCCTGCGTTTCGAATTGCATCAATTCCAATTTCTCAGCAAATTGCTGTCAAACACACACCACCGTTTTCACAACCGCTACCTCCACCTCGCTTCCTTTGCATCTGTCTGTCTGTCTGCCTGGCTCTCTCTCTCTCTCTCTCTCTCTCTCTCTCTCTCTCTCTCTCTCTCTCTCTCTCTCTCTCTCTCTCTCTCTCTCTCTCTCTCTTCCTTCTACCTCTCTCCGTCTCTCGGTCTCTCTCTCTCCTCTCTCTCTCTCTCTTCTCTCTCTCTCCCTTTTCTTTCTCTCTCTCTCTCTCTCTCTCTCTCTCTCTCTCTCTCTCTCTCTCTCTCTCTCTCTCTTCTTGCTGTCCTTGTACCTGTCCTTGTACCTGTCCCTCCCTCCCTTCCATTCGACCGCCATGCCAGTTGCCAGCGGCCAGCGTTCGACGCATCGAAGAGGATTGGAGAGAGGGAAAGGGAAAGAGAGAGTGATGGAGTGATATAAAGAAGCGCTAAATAAGCGT
>OX243813.1:25214335-25247335 GCA_945859605.1 Lumbricus rubellus | reverse complement strand
AATACCACCTTGCTGTAAGATGTGGTAAACACGCACACTGCGTGCCCGTACTCCAAACAATATGGCTGGCGGGCTGCCAACGAATGTAATAAAATTAGAGCGCAACCTATCGACGACATTGTTCATCAATTCAGTTTCAATTTCAGCAGAATGACTGCATTAACCCTAAAACTAAACCTAACCGACCCTCACGACGCCTAACCTGAACCCTAACCGACCCTCACGCTTTTAAACTTGTTGGGACTTGGGATGCATGTTGCGATGTCGTCGATAGGTCGCGCTCTAATTTTTATTGCATTCTTTGGCAGCCATATTGTTTGGAGTACGGGCACGGAGTGTACATGTTTACCAGATGCTTTTTTCCGGAAAAAGCGCAATCTTTTCCACAAAAAACTTAACTTTGCATTATAAGTCTAAAATTGCAGCGCAGCTCGACCGCAATATTTACACCATATTTTCCGTAACGTCCGCACAAACGACGTTAAACATTATGTGTGTAAATATGGCGGTCGATAGTGCACTCCAATCTTCAAAATTAATATTAAATCGTCGGAACAAAAATTGGGAATAGGTGTGTTTGAATACTTACGGTATTAGGTACCAGTACGCACAAAAATTGTAGCAATTGCTTTAGAACCTTCCACACAAGCGGGTTTGTATATGCTTTTTTTGCAACTAACGCAATCTGTTCCACAAATCTTAACACAGCTTTCCATTCCAATCCAGCGATTTACATTACACACAATGTTGCATTCGTTGCGCATGTGTTTTATAGTGCCATATCTTACACACCAAAACCAGCATTAAGTCGGAGATTACACCTCGGAGATATTACAGAAAAAGTATGTTTGAAATTTCTTATTTTCCTGTTCAATTTTCATTCTTTTAATTCATTCCGCGCATATGTCGATGTCGGGAAGGGACGGTGTCAGGGTGGAAACACTGGAAAGGAGTAAGATGGAGCGGGACGAAGAGGGAGTGGAGGGGTAGGATGGAGGAGGGAGGGATGCAGGAAGGCAAGGGAGGAGAGGGAGGGGGAGGGGTAGAGGAGAGGGGAGGGGAGTGGAAGGGGAGGGGAGAAGAGGGGTGAGAGGAGGGGAAAGGGGAGGTGGGACGGGAGGGAGAGTGCCAGGGTGAGGGAGGCATGGGAATGGAGGCAGGGAGGGATGGTTGGACGGTCTTTTCAGCCACAGCAACGCGTGGCCTGGTACATCTAGTAAGAAATAAAAAGGTTTTTAGAAATGGAAGCTGGATGCAGGTATTTTTAGGCCTGAAATCGAAGCTGTTTTAACGAAAATACATGTTCAAATACATGACTTTTAAAATAAATCGTCCATCTAATACATATAATTTTTAACACGTGTTTAATTGCTTTTATCCCATTTGTGAAAGTATAAAACTTTTAACCAATCCCACTTCTATTTTAGGAAAATGATTTTCATCAATCTGACAGAACTGTTTACCAAGAATTATTATCCTCAGTTCAGCTGTCATTTGACTGCCGCTATAAGTAATTATTAAATGAATAAAAAAAATTCTGGCGTGCTTGCTTTCACGGAAACTGTTGGAAACATTGGGCTATTGATTGCCATACGTGAACGTGACCGCTCTATTCCGTGCTGATCTGTGGCCACCATATTGTTTACTTGCTACCGAGCCATTCTAGAAGATTACCAGAGTAAATATAAAATTAGAAGCTAAGACCGTAGCGCTCTATTTGATATATATCATGGGCGGTCATATTGTTTACTTGGACGGTCATGCAGTCTTCGGGATTACCCCAAAAGTGTTGTTGATAACACAGTTTCGTTTCCAAAGATTATTCAGCTTTGTGAAAATCGATTTCGGGGATTAGGCAGAAATTTGTTCTTTAATTCCGCCTCAATTCAACAAATGGCTGCAGCTCGACCATTTCATGTACGTGAGTGCCAAAACGTCAAAAACGAGGGCACCACATATGTCTTTAAGATTTAATATCTTTAAAACTACTTAAGATATTGAGCTGAAATTTGGTATAATTTCGCTAAAACCTTAATAAGCATTCTGTAAAATTTGCATTGAAATCCGAGATGGTCGAGCTGGAACTTTTTGAAAAATTTGTTGAATTGAGATGGAATGATCCTTAAACATTAAAGTCATTTGAATGACATTAGTGTTATAAAATCATACCAGGTAGAGTCAGTGGTTGCTGATAACTGTATATAAATGCATTGTTCGGCTATAGCTCTGACTAAGATAGATGTGGTGAGACCAGTCAAACATTTTATACTTTGCTCACTGAAATCATGAATTTTGTTTTTATTCAGGTACTTATTTAATGACTGACGTTGGGTTCCTTTCTGCTCGACAATGACAATTTCGTACATACTTAAAGTTGAATCAAAGGTGAAATTCCATTTTGATTAATTATATATTCCTGTGAATTTGTGCTTGTTTTAAACCAGTCATAAGCTTGCAAAATCTGTCTGTGTTTCTTTAGAAGCTGATAGTAAAAATAGAAATTGTCAAAGAGTAAAAAACTTGTCAGAATGGATAGGTAAAAAAATAATGCTGTGTTTCCGGTAAACCTCTTTCATTGCCGCGACTCAAATAATTTTGTGAAATTTAAAAAAAAATTACGAAATTTTTTTAAAATAAATTTTTACTTTTTACAAAGACAACTATTATAGAGCTCAAGATCAGTTTATAAAATAAAACTAAGTTATGGCAATATGCTAAGGATGAGGAAATGCTGCTGATTGATGATATTCTGTAGCAGCATAAATAAATTTTTACTGGATTTTTTGTATTATAAATGCCCTATAAAATGTCCTGTGTTTTTTTGTTTCTTTCGACCTGTAGAATGTCCTGAAGTTTGATGACAGCTTGCTACGACCTCTGCTCTTTTTTGAAATGACTGATTCCGGTAAGTGAGTGTTTGAAAAATATGGTTCGTGGGCATGATTCAATGTATAGTGTGTCCTCACACACCACTATGGAAAAAATAATACAATCGAATATTTTTCTGCAAAGTCTAAATTTTGGTCAGTTTCCATCGCAACGTGACTAAATCACAGATTGACACTAACACATTGAGAGGGCCCAAAATCAATCATTATTTCCATTGTTTGACAGTATTGAGTCATTTAATGTCACCAGAATAAGAAATTTATATCACTAAGGTTCAGGATTTGCAGTGATAAATTGTGTTTTTTATACATAAAATCACAGTTTTTGCCAGAACTCAGGTATTATCTCGTGCACGCCGCACAATGCCAGATGATCAAGTGAGCCTCAGAAGTCTGATTATAAACAGAGAGTTTATACATCATCACGTGCAGCCTCCACGCATTCTCAATACTGTTCAATTCTTGACTGCAACCAGGCCATAGTTCCAAGGATGCCCTTTTCCTTGAGTTTAGCGGTCTTTTTTCCATGCAGGCATATGAGACGACGTAATCAAAGGCATAATCCCTAGCATGTCATATCGATGGTGAAGCAGGTTCCAAAAGGTCATGGTATGGGGAGCAGTGTTGGTTGCTAGAAAGAATGGATTCTGGATAATGCCAGAGAACTCTGGGCAGCATAAACGGAAGCGTATTTCTTAACATTTCAAAAGAGAAACTGTAAAATTTAACCACCAGCTATGGTATCAGCTACGTTCAACAGTATGGGGCCCCTTGTATTGACATAAAGGCTGCCAAATCCTGGCTGAATCAGAAGCGCATTCCATTGGTGTAGCCGCGACATGGTACTACCATGTCGCGGCTATAATATTCAAGTCTGTAACTGCTACCATGATGGTAGCAGTTACAGACTTGAATATTATTGAGAATGTGGGCAGCAGAAGATCTCTGCCCATAAATGGCACTCTTGAGGCTCACTTTCAAGATCAACTGCATAAATGCTGAGTTGGTGCTTTAAATAACACATGAGTTCTGCCAAAAACTGGCCCAATCGATGCCGTAGCTCATATTAAAAGTGCTATCAGAACAGGGGTTATCACTGCAAATCCTGAACCTCGGAGTTTTTTTATTGTTGTGACATGACATGGCTACAGACAGTGAAAACCATGGAAATAGTTTTTTAATTTGGGCCCTATCATTGTGTCAGTGTCAATCTTACTGAATTGATGCCCTTGTCTCTCGCTGTATCCTTGGTTGTGCCCCATCTTACCTGCGCGTTCTCTGTCGCCCAGTCTCTGACATTGAAGCGCGTCGGGCCCTTCGCTCTGCTGCAATGGAACAACTGTTTGTTCCACGGGCTCGCTTAGCTACCAGACAGCGCCGAGCTTTCTCGGTTGTAGGGCCGTAAATCTGGAATGTCCTCCCCCCTAATCTCCATCTCCACCTGACCAGTCAATCTTTATTACTTAAGTCCCTTAAATCTTTTTTCTATAGCCGTGGCTGGGCTGGGGGCGCCTCTGAATAGTTTCTTGAAGTGGCGCTGTATAGATTCTAATAATGAAATTTTAGTGCAAAATATTCAGTGAACTGAGCTCTGTAAATATTTTGTTGCTTATAGAGACTAATGGATGTATTCTTGTAATTTTTTAGGTTTCATCTTTGGAAAAGAGTCCCACTGGCATATAGTGAGGCAAGTAGAACATTAATTATCATTCTTTGCTTTTTAAGCTAACCCATAAATAGCACATGCATTGTGCATGCATATAAAAAGACTGTGCGTAAACTGTCAAATCAACCTATTTTGCAATGATGATTGACAGACTCAGATTTACTTGGAATTTTTACAATAATAATTTCTGCTGTTAATGGTTACTTTCACTTGCTCTGCAACAGTGCAGAGGCGTTCGTTGTCTGTGGTCGGTCCATGTGGACGGGCCAACAACCGAGAAGGCTCGACGCTGTCTGGTAGCAGAGCGGATTCGAGGGACCAACAACTCCCCATTGGCCGAAGAGCGTAAAGCTCGACGGGAGGCTATGTCAGAGACATAGATCAGATAAGTAAGACGGGGCACTACCAGTGAGGCACCGCCAGACAAGTACTGCTATTCTGTACGAGATGCGCTGCGAGACTGGAAGCCAGTGCAAGACATCACACATGTAAGCAGAGATCGGGCCAAATTTTGGAATATGACCAATAAACCGAGCAGCAGAGCGCATGACCCAGTCAAGATGCCCTATTAAGCTAGATGAGTGGCCAGCAAGAACTGAGCATCAATGATCCATTCTGCTGGTTACAAAGGCGTGGACAAGGACCACAGCGGCATCATGAGATAGGGACCGCAAGACATTACGCTACTGGCAAAGCTGGTAATAGCAGCTTCGTGTTACTGCCACAGCAAAGCAGAGACCCGCTATTTAATAATTCACTACGAGGCAGAGAGGCAATGCAGGGCATCCCACATATAATCATGTTTATTTAATTATCTTAAGGGGAGCATACAAAATAGCAAATTTACAGCTAAGTCTAAGATTGATCAGTTACATGTTATTTTGCATATATGATGATTTCACTCTTGTGATTTAAAAATTCTCAATTGATTTTGATCTAGGAGCTGCTGGAGTTACTGGCATCTGGTTGTTTCTGTGTCGATGAAATTGTAGCCTGTGCCAACACCAACAGCTCGTCTTTTGAAGGTGAAGATCAAATTTGTTTACCTTGGAAGATTATGTGTCCCTTGTCTTGACCTGAATTAGACGTGCTGGAATTCCTTTAGATTCAGACTTAATTCAACTTCTTACATGTACAGGGTGCGCCAAAAAAAAGACCCCAAGGTTTTTTGCCATTATCTTGGCCAAAAATAAGAATATCGAAATGAAATTTTATAGTCTTATAGACAATTCATATTTACACATGATGGCCAAATTTCATAAAAATATTTCAAACAGAACAAAAGTTTTTCCATTTTTAGGGAGGTCACCCACCGTTTTTTGACGATTCAAAAACGAAACGCAACAAAAACGAGGTTTTTCGCCAATATCTTCACCAAAAGTAAGAATTTCAAAATGACATTTTACAGGCCTAAAGTCAATTCATATTTACACATGATGCCCAGATTTCATCAAAATAGGTCATACACAACAAAAGTTATACCACTTTTAGTAAGACCACCCACCGTTTTTTGACGATTCAGAAACGAAACGCAACAAAAAGTAACAAAAACACGATTTTATTAAGTCTCATGATCTCATCTCAAATAACTGTTGACAAATGAACTTGGTAGTGCTTCCCAACTTGTGTTCAATGTGCCCACCACATCTGCCAAAACTTAATTTGAGTCTCTATGCAAAGTTCTTGATGGACATGTTGATTATCTGACAGATTCCTCATTATTTCTTATTTTAAGAATTTGATTGTCATCTTGCTAAGTGACTTCTCAGTGACGTGCAGCTACGCTGGTACCCTGTTTCTTTTTTAAATAGTAATAATAATGATCATCGGTCAATATCAAGGCTATTTGATAATAATTATTTGAGATGAGACCTAATAAAATCGTGTTTTTGCTGCGTTACGTCTTTGAATTGTCAAAAATTGGGGGGTGGCCTCACTAAAAGTGGTATAACTTTTGTTTTTTTGGAAATATTTTGATGAAATCTGACCATCATATGCAGATATGAATTGTCTTTAAGCCTGTAAAATTTCATTTCGATATTCTTACTTTTGACCAAGATATTGGCCAGAATAATTAGATTGAATTTTTATTACTTTTTGTTGCGTCGCGTTTTTGAATCATCAAAAAACGGTGGGTGACCTCCCTAAAAGCGGCATAATTTTTGTTCTGTTTGAAATATTTTTATGAAATCTGGCCATCAAGTGTAAATATGAATTGTCTTTAAGACAGTAAAATTTCATCTAAAAATTCTTACTTTTGGTTAAGATATTGGCAAAAATCTTAGGGGGGTCTTTTTTTTGGCGCACCCTGTATGTAAAATTTCTGCCATAGATGTGCATTATTACTATGCTGTGACTAGTTTAATTTTAGACAAACTGTCCTCTAAGATACAATTAAAGTAATTACCCTCTTTACTCCTGTAACACTTTCGAAACTGACCATAGAATTTTCTTTTGTGATCTCTTGCATCTGTTGAACATAAATTTGTGACTTCACTGCGAATAATTGCATTGAGTAATGGTAGCTGAATTGATTTTTAGTTCTCAGCCTATTTGTTCGTGCTTCCACTCAGACAGTCGCCTGTAGAGACCTTGAGCAAGTCGTTCGCTCACAATTGCTTAGTACAATCAGTTTTTTTATGATTGTGCATGCATTTCTGAATTTTGGGAACTGGGCAATATCAAGTAAACTAAAGTGCATCTTTAGTATGAAGTGTCATTTCGCATGCTTGTCCCCTCCTTTGTTACCAGCAGAGTTGGTCATTGCTGCTCGGTTCTGGCTGGTCACCCATCTGGCTTAATAGGGCGTCTTGACTGGGTCATTTGCTCTGCTGCTTGGCTTATTGGTCATATATCAAAATATGCCCTGATTTTTCCTTACATGCGTGATGTTTTTCACTGAAGATCAAATTTGTTTACCTTGGAAGCTTATGTGTCCCTTGTCTTGACCTGAATTAGACGTGCCGGAATTCCTTTAGATTCCGACTTAACTCATCTTCTTTTTATATCAAAACGCATCTCCTAATCTCGACCTACATAATAGCAGCACTTATCTGGTAGTGTTCGATTAAATTGGACATCCATCGAGCTTTGCGCTCTTCGGCTATGGAGCAGCTCCTGCAGGGTTCCTTTCACTCTTTGGTCACATAGTGTTGAGCCTTCTCGGTTGTTAGTACCTCCACTGAAAATGGGTTCGGGCTGTGCCTACTACCTCAGAATAATTTGCCTGCTTTCTACCAGTTGCTAAAGACCTTTTTTCTTTGACCGTCTCTGGGCTAGGTGTAGCTCTGAGTAGACTAAGCACATCGGTCAAATGCATGGGTCCATGATTTTGGAATTCACGTTCTGTAACCATTGTAATATACCTAAAAATACCATGTTTGAAACAATTTAGGACTGCATTAAAGCATTATTGGACCTGGGGCTGCATGTACAATATTTATGCTGTGTGTTAAATTGGCTTTTTATTTTTATATCGAATCTCATCAGTTACATGTTAAGTTTTTCTCTTCTTTCTTAGGCGTAAAAAAATGTTGTGTTTCCGGTAACCCGACCGACCCATTTTTACGGCCGCGACCCAAATATTTTTGTAAAAAATTTTCATAAAAGAAAATTTTCATAAAAATTTTCTTTCAAAATAATTTTTTTTTAAATTTTAAAACTTAAAAAAAACCTTTTGTATTGACATAACAGAAAAGACGTCAACAAAATGAAATTAATAGGACTGTTTCTAAAGCAGTTTTAGGTGCAGACAGTCGGGGAAATAGGCAGTTTATACTTGCTTAGAACGCGTACTTTGTTGCAGCGTGCAAAAAAGACTAGTGGGGTATAATTTTTCGGATAGTCACTTCATAAAAATATTTGACCAAAATAAAAATAATTTCCGACCTACCTACCCAATTTTTTTTAGCTCTGTTACCGGAAACACAACATTTGTTTAGGCCTTACTTGTCTGGCACTGTGTATATACCAGTATCCAAATATCGTGAGGCCATCAGAAATAATTCCATGGGAAAGAAGACAACCCTTGACTTAGCAGGTTTATAAGCCCTTTGGGGTTGTACCTATGACATCTACATCAGAGAACTCTATTGTAAATGTGTTGTCATTGCATATATTTTGTTGCTTTTTGTTTGTCATTTAATAAATTACTTCAATCAATAGGGCTGTAAATTTCTACCTAGGTAATTTTAGCATGACTCTTTTATGGCATGCGCACTTTTGTCAAGCACCCTCGAAATGGGTTGTCAAAGACACTATGTGTGAGGTCTATTGTCACATTATAATTAAAAATTGTATTCATTCTTTTTTGTGATACTATTAAAAATAAAATTCTGGGTTCTTGTTTTCAGATGTTCCTGCAGTCATCGATCTGTAACAAAGTAACAGGTCTCATGGAAAGCAGATTTGCAGCATTCCCCAAAATTCTGCATCAATGGACATTGTAGTCTAGCAGGAACTAGAAACTTGATAGGAGATGTAGCATTTTAAGTTTTTTAGTGATCAGAGATAGAGAACGTGCAAAAATCTGAATATAAATTATTATTAATTGTTATGTCCCATTTGAACAATATGAAGATTGCTGCTTTATCCTGTTCTAAAAGTGTACAATTTGCTGAACATCGCCTCTATTATTATTCATGGCAATTGTCATAATCTGCTTTGATAATTAATATAAATTTTCACTTTTATAATTTTTTGGCTAAAAGGTGATTTTTAGCGTGATTGGTACTGACCATTATGTTCCATTAAAGGCTATTGTTGCTGTTATTGTGCTATTGTACTGGCTTACTTTCTCACAAAGGGTCACTTACCGAATATCTTTCTTGGTTTGGCGCTGTCTCGCGGGTGTGGCCCCTGTTTATTTGCAGGAGCTCTGTTGAGTGTCCAGCGCCGTGGCTCCCTCCGCTCTTGCAAGCAGGCTGAGCTTCTTGTCCCCTGGTCACGCACTTCTATTGTGCAGCGCTGTGCCTTTTCTGTTGTTGGCCCTGCAATCTGGAATGTGCTCCCTGTGGAACTACGCCTTTGAGACTGCGTTCTACTCTGCTCTTAAGACTGTTCTCTTTAGCCGTGGTTGGGTCGGGAGCGCTTCTGGGTAGATATTCTTAAAGAGGCGCTATATAAATGTCTGAAATGAATGAATGAATTGCTACTGCTATTGCTAATCGTATGACTGAAAAAAAATGCTGGAAATTGTACTAGTGTCATTGTTATTAGTATTGTGATTACTAGTTATCAATTATTACTAATTGTAGGATTACTGTTATTTGCATTAGTTACTATTGTTAATACTGCTACTATAACTATCACCAGTACTGTTATGATGTTAGTATAAAAAGGCATTCCTATTATGTAATAACATTGCAGACTTTCAAACTAATGTTCGTTTCATATGAACTATTGAGTTCTCTAAATCCTCTTGCTTGACTTTTTGCTAGTGTAGGACTGATGCCGATCTTAAGAGTTTGTTTTACTGCTATACTCTCATTCTATGTTTAATCTAATAATCTGCATGCTTAGATCTCAGCAATTGTGACTATCCAATGTAAGCAATTGCATACTGGAAATCAGGGCCCATCCCTGTTTGAACTATTGCTCTTTTACGGCTTCGTTTATACTTGATGATTGTTTGATTGGTAATGTTGTTATGAGTTCAAATGTAATAAACTCGTTGACTTTCACAAATTTTGATGCTGAAGATTGCATTAGTAAAGTTTATCATTGAGTTTTCCTGTTCTAGTATAATACTGGATTGAATGGTTTCCTTTAATTACTACTGAGGGCAATGTCAAGGTTCATTGTATAGACTCTTCAAGAGTCCATGAAGTAGCACTGAAGATTATTTTATGGTAACCTAGGCAGCTTTCTTCAAAGCACTTTGCTTCACCATGAGGAAACCTTGAGAACTTTTTCAAGTAACGTTACCTTTCCATGTACAATGTAGAAACCTCTCCTTTTAGAAACCTTGAGAAGTAAGCTATAAAGTAAGCACTGCAAGTTGCTATAAAGTAAGCTATAAAGTAAGCTCTGCAAGTTGCTATAAAGTAAGCTCTGCAAGTTGCTATAAAGTAAGCCTAAAGTAAGCTCTGCAAGTTGCTATAAAGTAAGCTATAAAGTAAGCTCTGCAAGTTGCTATAAAGTAAGCTATAAAGTAAGCTCTGCAAGTTGCTATAAAGTAAGCTATAAAGTAAGCTCTGCAAGTTGCTATAAAGTAAGCTACATACTCAGTGAAGTAAGCTCTGCAACTTACCACATGGTTACCTAACTATCCACCTGTTGGACAAACCTAAAGTAACCTTGACCTTACCTTGAAGTAAGGTAGAGAGCTTACTTTCAAAGTAAGCTGTGGAGCTTACTACTAGACATGGCTTAAACTATCCACCCAGTGGACAAGCCGAAGTAAGCTTAAGCTTACCATATAACATACTTCGCATTTAGAGTGTAGAGTTTAAGATTTTGACACTTATGCGCAATTTTCTTCTTGGGGTAGCTCCCTCCTACCTCTGTGCTTTCTGTAACCTGGTATCCTCTCTCCCGGGTCGCTCTGCTCTTCGTTCAGCAGCTAATGGCCTCCTTGTGGTTCCTCGCATGCGTGGTGCTACTGCCAAATCCAGAAGCTTTGCCTATGTTGGCCCATCTTGCTGGAACCGTCTTCCGCACAAGCTGCGTCTTGAGCTTCTCAGTCTCTCTCTCCCTCTGTTTAGGAAACGCCTGAAGACTATACTATTTGTTAGGGGAAGTGCTGACTAGGGTCGGGAGCGCTACTGAATCTGTGAGCGGCGCTATATAAATGTTCAATTACAATTACAATTACGCGTATATTGTATGCGTGCCTTATTGCTTTCAGTGTATAAGCGATTGCAGATAATAAATGAGCCAGTTATGCGCTATAGAAATTAATAGTTTCAGAGTCCCACTTCTAATTCCGGGTATACGGACTAAGGGAAGAGCGATGCAATCACTTCCAGTATGACGCAAATGCATGTAGAGCTGTGTGTGTGTGTGTCTCTCTCTCTCTCTCTCTCTCTCTTTCTCTCTCTCTCTCTGTCTATCTCTTTCTCTCTCTCCATAACTTTACATCTATATTCATCAAACCTGTTTCCACTCCGCTCGTCACTGCGCAACATTCCACTCAACTCTGTGGACATGCGCGTGGAGAGTCGCGCAGTAATACAAGTGGATTGATACACAAACACTTTGAGTGATGCTGTACGAGAGTTGCCATGGCGACGTGGACTCCAGGATGCATCATGTAACTCTTTAACGACCGGCTACATAATATGTTTTTTCATGCATTGTAAATACACGCTGGTCGTCGTTTTAAGGGTTAACAAAGCACCTTTAATTAAAGAGCATAATTAATGAATAGCTGATAGTATTCTCAGTGATGAACCATTGGCTATTATAATATATAGTTGTGTTGTTTCTGTTGTATACTACTTCCGGTGTTGTTTGTCGTCGTCGCCGTTGACGAATCGAAGTCGATCAAGGATCACCTGACGTCAACGGAGCTCTTCACGAGTACGGTTGATGTCGAGAACAGCAAGAGACTGGCTCGACGAATCGATCGCTTCTCACGGAAGGTCTTCCCGCTCGCCTTCCTCGTCTTCAACATCGTTTACTTCAGTGTCTACACCATCACGTCCAACCCAAAACCATCGAGTCTCCCCACCTAACCACCTGCTGCTGCTGCTGCAGTTAACCCCCACCTCTCCCCCCATCGTCCGATCAGTGCCAGTTGCCTCTGCCGTGTATTAATTATACTTGCAAGCGAACAGACTCATGACAATGATCATGCAGAGCAAGCAACGGCAAAAACGTCTGCTCTAAGGCACACACGTGTACAGTAGATGCACTGTACATTATATGTTCTACATGTAGGCCTATATATACAGGGAAACATGCAAGAATGATAGGAGGAGGAGGAGAAGAGGAGGAGGAAGAAGTAAACGAAGAGGAGGCGGAGGAGGAGGAGGAGGTGGACGAAGAGGCAGAGGAGTAGGAGAAGGAGGAGGAAGAAAAAGTTGTCTGCTGAGACGTCGTTGACAAATTACAGAGATATTATTCACAAGTGGAAGAAGATGTTAAAAACGACAGATAAGCTTATGTCAACAACACTATATTGAAAGATCATTCGTTCATCCATTTAACCCAAATGAGAAATCTTCTATGAATAGGATAAAATTAGAAATTTCTTTTCCAACTTCACCTTTTAATGGTTGTTTACCGAACAGTCGATAAACTGATGTCGGCCTATTAGTTGTCTATTATGCTATTCAAGTTCATAGGAGGAACAACTGGAATAGACATCTTGTTATTTCTTTACACATGGAGAGTTTATAAATATAGACTCTTGTCTGACAACAACGATGCATTTAAATGTCAGCACTTCACTTCTACGTCATTAACCAACGAAAATGTAGAAGTCTATTCGGATCCAATTCATCGAAGAAATAACGAAGCAGCATCTAGGACATATGCTGGAGACTCAGATATCTGTTTAATGTATAATTATTGTATAGGTCTATACCATGTAACATGACAATCAAACTTCTCCATGGAGTATAGACATCAACTGCAACTGTAATAACCACACTCGTCTTGTCTGTCTACTCAGTCTACTGGGTGGTGTGAAAATTCAAGACTTTTATTTATACATTTATATGTCGTTTCATAGGCTACATATTGAATGATTCCTGATTTGTTGATGCACTGCGATCATTAGGCCTACGGCTTCTCTGGCCTGCATTGAATGCAATCGACAGGACTTGGGAAAAATTCCTAACGCTGATAGAAGAAAGCTCACAAGCGTGTGCACTGTGCAGTGTGCACGCTCTTACACGTAAATATACATAAATAGATTCATACATACGTACATACAAGTCATACATAGTACGTACATACATGTACATATATGCGTACATACATACATGCATACATACATACATACATACATACATGCATGCATGCATGCATACGTACGTGCGTACGTACGTACGTACGTACATACATACATACATACATACATACATACATACATACATACATACATACATACATACATACATACATACATATATACATACATACATACATACATTTCGCTCTTGATGTTGACTGGCTTTTGGTTGTCTTTAATAGGTTGTGCTAAAACATTTCGTCTGCATAATATGACATTTTGTATACAGACACATTGACACATTAAACTACGCTGCTACAAGATATGATTATAATTATAATAAATAAATATAATTATAATTTTAAAAACTCTAGCCTAATTCTGAAGAGATGTGGATTGTCGGTTGCCTTTACTTGACGATATTTTAAGCCTTTGTTCTCTTTAAGAACAGTTTAGCTTAATCTGGCATGTAATATAAAGGCGCTGCAGAAATTAGAATTACATGTATATACGGTGAATGTCATCAATTTGTTGTAGCTATTGACTTTGGTTCCTTTGTGATCTGCAGATGTTTGCAGTGTATGACTATTCCTTCGGTTGCTATTCAGGCTTCAAAGTTATAATAGCCGGACAAGTTGTTGGCCATGCAGGGAGCCAAGGCATTGCTTTGAGAATTTAGGCTATAAACTATAACAGAAAAAATAGTCACGTATGTTTCATTGTAGGCTACATGCTTCGTTGACGTTTTTAGGCGTAATAAATGCGACGTATATATTTGTCGTTGTAATATGTTGGAAATGCCTTTAAAAACTGACTTATGATAAAACTTGAATGTATTTTTGTTTCACTTAACTTGCAGCATGAGTTTGGGAGCTCGGTTAAGAGTCGCTATTCTATAATTGACCACACTGTCACTTCCATGACGCTATTCTATTGACCACACTGCCACTTCCATGACGCTATTCTATTGACCACACTGCCACTTCCATGACGCTATTCTATTGACCACACCGCCACTTCCAATAACTTCTCTTAGATCCTCCTATCCTCTTAGATCGGCTTAACCCGTGCACGGCGCCCGCAGAAAGTTTTGCAGGAGGGGGAAAAACTCGATGGTCAGGTTACAAAATTTTGTAGCAAGAGGTTGAAAAACGCAAGGTAGGAAATTAGGAAGATGCGAGTTTTTCACATAGATTTGTAGGCCTAGTGTATGTTTCTTTTTTTCATTTTTCCTAATGTTTAGCCTAATATGAATAGTTTCTTTAGTGCGAAGAAATTTATTTAAAAAATCAAAATGGTTGTGGTTAAGAAATAAGTATACGTTCCTGAAGGGGCGCAATAATTATGTCCAATTGCCCACTAGAAACTGACATATTTTCATTCACGCTCCCTCTGGTTGCTTCTGTGTTTTAATCGTAATCTATGAGCTTCTAAAGCACCACTCGAAAGTCAATCGCAGGCACCAGTCTATTCATCAAGTCAAAGGGCTGTTCATATGGTAGGCCTATATAGTCAGAGTCCGGTTGTCAGAAAGGTGGAGGGGGCATATGTTATAGCGTTGTCTAGTTTTGCACATAACAGTGTTATGTGAATAATATAAAGCCAGAAATTCACTGTAAAAATATCAATGCCATAAACCACAAATACATGTATGTTCATTAGCGAAGCAGTCATGCATTAACAAACACATCACAACTGATAGCAAGCATGCGTATTAGTTCACAATACATCATGAGTAGATTTTAATTTTAATATACATGAGATAATTTTTAATTTTTGAAGTTGAGCTGACTTTAAGAGTTGTTGCCTATACACGTGAATCTCAGATCGGTGGTTTGGTCGTAGAGTCTAAACCGTAAACTTCGTAAAGTCATTAACTTGAATATCTCAGCGCTATAAAAAAATCTGATACTGAATACTGATAGGACGACAGACACAATGTCATAAAAAATGCAACTACACTGTGTCCCAATAAATCGAGGTCCCTTTTTATAATGTGAATAAAACAGGCAAATCTAAATCCTTTTTCAAAATTTCAAAATTGTTTTTATCCTGAGATAATTATCTCCCACTGATTCAAATATGAAATTTCCAATTAGGTCATTTGCAACAGAGAATTCAAATGTTAAGTACCGAACACAACGATTTTTTTACATTTGGTTTCGATATGTAAATTAACGACGTCATTATGACGTAATTTTTTAGTGATGGCCGTTCATAAATTACCCATTTGTAGATAATTATCTCAGGATAAAAACAGTTTTGAAGTTTTGACAATCGATGAATATTTGCCAGTTTTATTCACATTATAAAAAGGGGCCCCGACTTATTGGGATACAGTTATTAGGCATGCTCATGACCTACACACGCACAAATACAAACACAAACGCACACGCCTATACTACACCGATATACATTACAGATATCATAGGACGCATATATTATATATAATTATATGTACATAATTTATATGTATAGGCAATTATTATGCATATATATATATATCGTATACATCAATATAATATAATATATATTGAAGAAGACTGTAATTATAAGAATATAAGAGAGTATATCAACATCGATAAATAGCACAACTGATGTCTTTATAACTTCACCTATAAGTCAACTGCAGACACTCATTTGGCAAAGGACGATACGGTCCCTCATGGTAACAACAGACCGTGGTTAATTATTTAAGCTTTTACACAGCATCCTTAGAACAACCATTTCAGACTTAATGCCAAATGATCCTCCAACTACAAGACGGGCAGACGGACAGACGGTAATTATAAGTTATAACCGGTTAATTACATACAATACTGAAGAAGGCAGACCTGCTGAACTGGTTCTGTCATTATGCCTATGAGCTGCTAATTTACACCTGGAGCAGACTATTATAATGGTCCGTTAGCAGACTCTTAACTGGCAGATGCACGAACGGCTCACAATAATAAGTTTTGTCCAAAGATCCTTTAAAATATGTTACACCGATTCTTAGGACTACAAATAATTATATATGATATAGCCTACAGACAGTAAAATGATTTGGCCCCAAATAATGAAATTCTGGCTTTGTGTCTGCAGACTGAAGTTACGAGTTGCCTTTTAGAACCGTAGCCTAATTTATATCACAATAATGTTATTTATGGAACTGACTTTATGGAGTGCTATGTCTCCTAACCATCATGAACTTTCAGGCTCAGAGTTTAAAAGCCTGTGTTGTCTGCATCTTCGATTGTTTTGTCTATATCAATTTCAAGTTATTGCAATTATTTTTGTGTAATTTATCCAAATAATATGTCACACCATTTAATAGACAAATACAATAAAGGACAGAGGCCGAGATTAACTTTCTTTAGACTGCAGTTAACTCTTCGTTCAGCATATAATGTCTGCTGATATAAAGATGGACTATATATCATAACATGATGAGAAGAGACGTCATCTTCTGTGTGAGAGTGGAGCCATCTGTTCGATGTCGATCTCTCATGTGTACGACGGCTGCAGTTGGCTGCTGAACGACGGAGCGCGGATGGTGTAATCGATTTCATCGATGTCGTCATCGACGCTGTCTCCACTTCTGTATCCTTCACCACCAACGGCAGTTCCAATCCCCTTTCCGCCTCCCAATCCTCCTCCGCCTTCTCCGTCTCCAGCGCAGTAGCTGGTGTCCAGCAGGAATAGCGGTGGAGGTGGAAGCTCGGAAATGGACAGAGGACGGTCACCACCATCGCCGACGGCGGCAGGGTCTACCATGCGCTGCTGCTCCACAATGCCCTGTGTTTTAATCAGCATGTTCTCCCACGCCCGTCTCTGTAGGCTGTCGCTTCCTCCTCCGCCCCCGCCTCCTGGCCCAGCGCCCCCTGACGCTGCACCGCCCGCCGACGACGCACCCTTTAGCACCTGATGCGGAGAATTCGTCTGCAGAGTGCATGCGCGGTGTGGAGTGGGGGACACGTAGCAGACCTGGCTGTTCTTGCGACTGGAAGCGGTGCTACCTGGCTGCTGCTTCCCCTGGAACGATCCTCCACTTCCTCCTCCTCCTACCAATCCCACTCCACCGTTCATTGCGACCGTCAACTGGATCGGCACCAATCCCAATTCATCCATGACCTTCTCGTCGAAACTCTTTCCTCCGCCACCTGGCGACCGATTCGCATCCTGGCGCTGTCGTCTGCTCCACGTGAAGCAGACGACAGCGAGGACGATGGCGGCAAAGACGACGGCCACTCCGACCGTCATCGCCAGAAGGAATCCGGAGAAGCTGCCTTCGACCGTGAACGGACTTCCGTTCACGGAGTTCCTCTCGTCCGGATTGACCTGGATCATTTCGACGCCCACTTCCGGTGGTTTCTTTCCGTCGGAATCATCGAAGATCGTCTGGTTCTCGTTCTCTCCGGACTTCCGTGGAACGTCTAAACTTCGAAATAAACAACTCAACTCTCACTTTCAGATTCAAATTCCATCGAAATAATTCATTTCACATTATCTTGGTGCTTAGCATTTTTGACAGTCGTTCTTCGGTCTTCCACTTACAACCTTGACAACACCTCTGATGTGACGTAGCGAATAAATGAAAAATGTGGTGGTGACCTACGCTTAGCATTAAAAATTTCGCCTTAGACATTTGATATGTATAGGCCCATGATCCTTGCAACATGTAGCGCGTGACAAAATGCAGCTTTTACAAATAATTAGAAGAATCTTTAGTGCATAATTTTGCAAAACTACTGAACTATAATTATGAGCCTCGCGACACGAACACTTTCATGACAAGTTCTCACACTATACGTGATTCCGGCAAATATTAGCACATCATCATCATCATCATCATCATCATCATCATCATCATCATCATCATCATCATCATCATCATCATCATCATCATCATCATCATCATCATCATCATCATCATCATCATCATCATCATCATCATCATCATCATCATCATCATCATCATCATCACCATCACCATCACCATCACCATCACCATCAACATCATCATCATCTTCATCATCATCATCATCATCATCATCATCATCATCATCATCATCATCATCATCATCATCATCATCATCTTCATCACCATCACCATCACCATCAGCATCACCATCATCATCATCATCATCATCATCATCATCGCACCGGCTTGTTCTTTGAAGTGCATCCGCCTTGGTGTTTTGACACGAAACTTGACTGGCTTCCCGAACCCGACTGCGTTTCCAGCAGACAGGTAGAATGTATACGTTGAACCCGGCATCAGATCTCCCACCGTGAGATTACGACCTGCGACCATGAACAAACATCACATTATAACCAAACATCACATTATAACCAAACATCACATTATAACCAAACATCACATTATATCTCACGAAATATACCCGCGGCGCCAATTGACTCCATAAACCCAATTTCCCTGAAGCCCATATTAAAAGCATGAGTCGCTCCTTAACCCTTTAATGCCGGAGGGTATAGGATTCCCCATACATTTTACTACCTTCTCGGCATTAAAGGGTTAAACAATAAGAACAAAATTAACTTGTAGCATGCAACATTTATACAATTATTTTTACAGACACTGTCTCGCAGTCTATAATATTGAATAATTTTATGTGACATCATTGCATGTTACACGTTAGTTTTGTTCATACAGTTAAGGTGCAAATCAGGTTTTTAATATAAGCTTCCGGGAAATTGAGTTTATGCGATAGTTTTACAACAAATTCAAGGATTCTAGATTAATTCTAGGATTCTAAATTAATTCTAGATAGTTGCCATCTCTGTTCGAAAGTTCTCAGGTGATTGGACTTCTATGACAGTCAGTCCACTGGAAGGGTGTCGCAACTCATCACATGACACACACTGCACACAGTGTATCAGTCTTATGGAAATTATTCGCAGTTCACAAAGACAAGAAAAGATTCGTCAAGCTTTGACAATATCGAAACATAAGAACGTGGTCCTATTAATTTAAAAACCTAGATGTATTGTATAGGCTAATTTAACTTGACATCGTTTGTCAGAGAACGCAACATGATGGATCTATTCGATCTCACCCAAGTTGCAATTCAGCTCAACGCGGATTTGACCGGTTTATAACGCGCGTTCACCACTCATGACCACACTGTGTTGTGTGAGGTTATTTCCAGAACATGACTTTAATTGGACAATCAAAGGTTCGGCCAGCGCATCGTCTCTATGCCCCTCTATCGTCGGTCAGTTCACGCGCATGCAGTTTTGACCCACCCGATTGAAAACTAAACACATTCTTTCCCATTCTGCTCTCTCTCTCTCTCTCTCTCTCTCTCTCTCTCTCTCTCTCTCTCTCTCTTTCTATATATATATATATATATATATATATATATATATATATATATATATATATATAGGGCCTATACTGTATCTAATCTTCGGTTTTATTTTTCAAACAGACACAGCGCTATATGATTAGCGCACATAATCAGTAGATATGAGAGTGATATCGTAGTGTAGACGCGCATGAGAATGAGGATGAAATGATGATGATGAGGAGGAGGAGGATGAGTAGGAAAAGGAGGAGGAGGAGGAGGAGGAAGAGGAGGAGGAGGAGGAAGAAGAGGATGATGACGATGATGCTAATGACGACGACGATGATGATGATAAAGATGATGACCATGATGACCATGATGAGGACCACAACGACGACGACGATGGCGACGACGACAATGATGATGTTGGTCAAATGTGAAAGACTAGCTATGGCTATAATTCGCCTACTGCCGTCGAATATCAGTTGCACTGATTCCGTGTCGTTGAGAGCGTGTCGTTCATGGATGATCTTCCATTTCGTAACAGCCATCCCTCCGATCCTTCTCGGTTCTTCAGCCGCTACTCTCACCCAGTAAGGTGTTTCTTCGAGCACCGAAACGTTGCTCGGAGGGTCTGGAGCATCTGTAGTTAATCAAACCACAGATTAACAATTATAATATTCTGAAAGTAACAGATCTTCGTAAACCAACGGACAGTGTGTGGACGCATAGGCCTGTGGGCCCTACATTGTGTACAAGTGGGGAAATGCTTGCTTTTATATGTTTAACAACGTTTGATGTGAACGATTGGCAACTGAATTCCTATCACTGAAAAATCAATACTCAACGAATAATTGTTTTGAAATACGGTATGCCTCTGAATGAGATGGCTGCTGACGATATTTTATCACACAAATTTAGAAAGACACACACGAGGAAAGACAGCCATACAGACGAAGAGACAAAGAGAGACTGAGAGAGAGAGAGAGAGAGAGAGAGAGAGAGAGAGAGAGAGAGAGAGAGAGAGAGAGAGAGAGAGAGAGAGAGAGAGACTGAGAGTGAGAGAGATATTGATATATATATATATATTTATATATATATACTGAGAGAGAGACAGAGACAGAGTGAGAGTGAGAGAGATACTGAGAGAGAGAGAGAGAGAGAGAGAGAGAGAGAGAGAGAGAGAGAGAGAGAGAGAGAGAGAGAGAGAGAGAGAGAGAGAAAGAGAGAAAGAAAGAGACTGAGAGAGTATCAGAGACAAGTTGTTTCTTTCGGTCAGCAATAGGTTGCACATAAGTAAATATAGCTTTTCGAGTAATCATTATGTGTGAAGACATGAAACTAACGAGCTTCTTGCAGATACATTGCCTCCATGAAATGGCCATGAGGATTCTTCGCCACGCAAGAGTAGCTGCCAAACAGGGATGACGGTCTCTCCGGTATTCTAATCTGCATGAATAATACAGATAGCAGAAACAGCGCCTTAATAACAAAAGAAACAAATCAACCGAATGTCTTCTTAGTAAAAATTAAAGTACATCCAGTTCCATGTGGAACACAGGGAGGCGCTCATCTTCTTTTCAAGTGTCTTGAGCCAGCAATGGACGAATCCCAAGGTCCTGGACACGGGGCCAGTGCATCGCAGGACTTGCCGTTTACTTACCAGCTTACGCCGGTACCAAATTACACTGCTTGGTGACAGAGGCACGTGTGCGTAAGCAACTTGCCCAAGGTCGTTACCCGGAGTCGAACCCGCAACCGCATGCTCCGTGAGCAAGCGCATTACCGATACGCCACAGAGTCGTTTTAATTAAGATGCTAACTTTTCTGGACGACCTTCTGAAGTCGTTGACTTCCAATTCTAAATAGTTCGAAAAAATGTAATTATCTCACATATAGTTCGTTGACAACTTACAGTGCATCATCAGTGATCGGCATCGCGCTGTTTATATTATACGCATGCATTCTAGGCAATCAATGGAATGAAAATTGGTAGAATTGGTCAGATATGATTAGAATTCATTAAGATAGACTCACAATACGGATATGTCACTAAGTAAACTTTAGGCTACATTATCGAGACAGCAAGAGATTTAGTAGATATATATGTATATATATATATGTATATATATATATATACAGCCAACCTCTAAGGAGCTGGTGACGACATCGGATCTAATAGTTTTCACTGTGAATATCTCGTTGTCGATGATGTTATCACTGTTTCGCAGCCAAGTCATTGTCGGAACAGGTAGACCAAAACCAATACAGGTGAAGACGACCACGTGACCAGGCCAACCCATCTGAACGGTTTCGCTCGTTATGTTCACTTTTGGTATGACTATAAATGCGCAATGATACATATACATGTAACTGAAATCTCTCTCTGTCTCTCTCTGTGTCTCTCTGTCTCTCTGTCTCTCTCTGTCTCTCTCCGTCTCTCTCTGTGTCGCTCTGTCTCTTTCTCTCTCTCTCTGTTTCTCTCTGTCTCTCTCTTTCTTACTCAAAGCGAAACAATCACTTTGTCAGTCTCTGTCTCTGTATCTTTCAGCTAAGCTTACTTTCATGTATGCATGTCTGGTATGTAGGCTACCGTCTGTCAAAGTGTCTACAACACTACATAGCTTATCGTCTTTTTAAACATTATCAACTTTTTACTTTCTCATCTAAATATAAGAAACTAAAGGTAAACACGTAATGCAAGCAGTGACTGTATTCTTTTTTTTTGTTTCTTTCAGTAACATTTCTGTCCAAGCCTAGCTACTATCTTGCATCTGTTAATACACAGGCTTATCAATGACGTCATTCTCGATAACAATATTTTCATTATTCCTTTGTACTCAACGTATCACCATCATCCTCATCATCATCGTCGTCATCATCATCATCATCATCATCATCATCATCGTCGTCGTCATCGTCATCATCACCATGGTGATTGATAGGACTAATTCGCCTACATTCGACGATGATGTTGGCGTTGCGTGAATCGAGTCCTCCTTCGTTAGCGGCCGTGCATGTGTAATTTCCGGCGTCCGTCCTCTGTATCTCCTGTATCACCAATTTGTTGACGCCTGCGTGTGTGACGTCAACGGAAATACGACCATCGCCCTACAGATAATCCGATCATTCGGTGTAAGATTGCCGGCGGTCACCAGAGGCGCCACATTCATTAGATTCGTCTAATTACGCAACGATGGCCACCTCCGCGACGCATCTGTCGTCTGCTGCCACTCAATACCAGTCGCCAGAGGCGCCACGTGGACACGTGTGATGATTGCGTGCATTGTGATGACATAACAATGGACAAATTTGTGTTCATTGAATCATTAGACCTACATTTCGTCGCATTAGGCCTACAACAAATTTCTTTTGCAGTATATTTATTTCTCTCGTATGTTATAATATAAATTACTTTAAAAGTTTTCCTTGGCAACTCTCTTCCTCGCTCAATCAGCCTTCTTGTAAGCTTACAATCTCTGACTTTTGTATAAATTTTTTTAGTCTAATTAGGTCTTCTGCGCTATTATAATTTGGAATTCGATTGCCAGAACCACGCGTTAAAGTCTTGTATCTAATACAGAACTTGTTAAAGCGAACTTCAAAGCCCACACAGGACTAGGCTATGCACGACTTAACATGGTGTTTTGGAGGCACACTGGTCGTCATTGTTTTGATTACGGTGGTGACCGTGATAGTGTATATTGGATATTGACACGGTAATGGGGAAAGCCATAGTGCAACGGTAACAGTAGGAAAAATCCGCAGTAGAGGTGTCAATATACCACGGTGGATAAATATAAAAGCACGATATTTACCACGGGAATGGTTGTGACTTTGTCTACTGCATGATAATTAGGCTTAATTAACAATCCGTTTAGGTAACCGGGTTTGCATTTAATATTAAATCATCAGGACACAACTGACTAATTTACACGAGCCTCCTTACGTCAACTTAGTCTCTACAACAAAGACCACGAAGTAAGCTTGTGAAAGCCATTCGGGTAAGTCATCTGTACCTGGATTTTATTCAGGTAAGTCATCTGTATACCTGGATTTGATTCAGGTAAGCATTGTATACCTGGATTTGATTCAGGTAAGTCATGTGTATACCTGGATTTCATTCAGGTAAGTCATTTGTATACTGGATTTTATTCAGGTAAGTCATCTGTATACCTGGATTTGATTAAGGTAAATCATCTGTATACCTGGATTTGATTCAGGTAGGCCTAAGTCATCTGTACCTGGATTTGATTCAGCTAAGTCACATGTACCTGGATTTGATTAAGGTAAGTCATTGTATACCTGGATTTGATTCAGGTAAGTCATCTGCCTATCTGGATTTGATTAAGGTAAGTCATTGTATACCTGGATTTGATTGTCGTTGCTGGATAACTGCAGAAGGCTCCATTGCATCGCTCTCCAGGTTATGTTTGGAGCTGGAAAACCGGTTGCTTCGCACGGTAGAACAACCGTCCTTCCTTCGACGACCGTCTTTTGTGGAAGGTCTCCTACTCGCGGAGGAACTGTGGAGGAAGAGACAGCAACCATCCATCACTTCCTCCGATCATCTCCAGCCTCGTATACATGCGCATTCCATTCATGCACTCGCTGCAGATCAATCAATCTTTCAATCAAACGACGTTCATCTATCATCTTTCTTTCTTTTTTCTTTCGATTTTCCTTCGTGCGATCCTTTTTTCTTGTTTTGTTGTTCATTCATTCGTCGTCGTTGGTAATTTCGCTGCCTGCTGATTTTTAACTTGAGTTATTTCTTTGAATTTTTTAAACCTCGCATCCATTCTTTTGTTAAGCTATTGATTGAATAACGGTCGAATGGAATGATGGATGGATGAATGAACAGACAGAAGATGACTAATTGGGTGGAGGAAGAGATGGATGAATTGATGAATGAACAAACCGGTAAGTGGACGTACGGATAGCCTTCGTGAGATTCTTGTTAAGGCGCTATATAAATGATCATATACATACATATATACATGGATGTTTGGACAGATGGATGATAGATGGATGGATAGATGGATGGGCGGTTGGATGGATGGTTGGATGGATGGACAAGTGCATGGACGCAATAATGCGTGAAATAACGCATGTGTGGATTGATAGATCGATGAATCCTTCGGTTGATTCGTGCAGTTCGATCGACCGATGATCATTGCTGCGAATATCGAACCACACATCAAACCCCAACTTCATTTTTATCATTTTAACTAACAAATAATTATAGTGGCGATAATCATCATAATCCTTACTTATCAAAGCGAGGTTTCCGGACGTTTCCTTGAATCCGAGGCTGTTGCTAACTTTACAAAAGTATCTTCCTTCGTCATCACTGTCGGCTTTTCGAAGTAGGAATTTCTTTCCAGATGCATTCAACTTCACTTTGACTCGGATTGTCTCAGACATCCTCTGCTCCTGTCATTGATAATTTAAAACACAAGAAAGATTGACCCCAGCTTGATTGCTTTGCTGGCTTTACAAAGTATTGCAGCCATAATAGGCTACAGAACAGCTCTGGGTTATTGATGGCACAGGTTGATATGCTTTAAATGAAAATTAACTACATTTTGTCTATAGCGTATTAATACACACCTATTTAGCGATACCATAGCAAGCATTTTTAGCTGTATAAATGTATATCTGCAGTGTTTAAAGTTACCATGCAGCGTGCACTTGTGTATGGGCGATGTATAATTATTTTGTTGAGCTTCACACGCGTAATAATTGAGTTAAATATGTAAATAATATGAAAGTCTTTTTCTTCGTTTGCAATAAGCTTATTGGTAGGCCCCTAATTGACTCTGTTTAGCTGAAACCATGCAGGCGTTATTTCAAAATCGCAAACAATAATAGTCTAGACCTATAATATATCTATTTTAAAATTAATGTAGGCAGGGCCTCCGACAGGATTTGGAGGCCCAGGGCCACAAATAATTTTCGAGGCCCTTTTCAAATATCATTTGAAAACTCAACAGAAAGGTTCAAAACATCCTTCGAATCTTCAAAGCCACGAATTTATCGATAATGCTTTGATAGGCTAATTTAAAGTTCTAGCGATATCAGAATTAATGCTTTCCATTTGCTTTTTTTCAAATAAAATTGACAATGTGGTCAATTTTGTCAAATTGACTATTGCTGGTAGCCTACAGTGTACTGTGTAGGCTACACATTGCAAAGCGAATTCGGACGATAAAAACAATATAGGGGCCTATTCATATAAGAAGATTAATAGGTTTGAGTGTTTGACTTACGAGTAATGAGCTAGCCTATAACAAAGTTTAGACCAGCGGTTCCCAACCCGCCAAAAGTAGCCCGCGAGGCCTCAAAAAATTACCCGCCAGGCTTAAAAATGACCCTCATCTCTCACAGAATTAACAAAAAAAATTAGAAAAAATTGAAAATTTGGACAGGATAGAATATAAATTTTTTTTCTAATGCAAATTATTTTATTTTCAAGTCTATAGGCCTAAACATCAAACATTCTACTTTGAAAAGTTTGAATCAATTAAAACAATTTTTATATGCTTTTTTAAAGTAGGCTAAATTTTAGCATTGTGCCCCCCCCCTCCAATGCCTTAATGTCCTTATCATTGTGGCCCCCTCCAATGCCTTAATGTCCTTCTTAAATGAGAAAAGTGGTCCTCGGGTCCTCCAACCTAGAAAAAGTGGTCCTACAGTCAAAAAAGGTTGGGAACCACTGGTTTAGACAGTTGACTCTTGCCAATTCTTGGTGAGTGTTGACATTGAACAACTTTTCAATTTTACAACTAAATTAACTCATATTAGATATACGAATTTTTACGGTTTGCAATTTAGCGTCAAGTTGACGCCGTCAACAATTTTGTCACGAAATAATTAGAATTTGTATAGCGCTATATTTCGATGAATTAGTCATGAAATAATTAGAATTTGTATAGCGCTGTATTTCGATGAATTTGTCATGAAATAATCAGAATTTGTATAGCGCTATATTTCAATGAATAACTCCTTAATTCCGTAATTCCTCGTTTCAATAAAAAAACTCCGTAATTTCGAAATTCCGAGGCCCTTTATCAAGTGAGGCCTGGGGCCAAATGGCCCCGATGGCCCCCCCCCTGTCGGAGGCCCTGAATGTAGGCCTACATCTATTATAGTCAAAGTGAATTTGCAGTTGTACACATTATGCTACTAATCATTCGGAAACATTCTAAGCATGTTTAAACCATACTCTATTGTCAACGACCTTGCGTTTAAATAATCATATTAGAGGTCAAATGTGATTTACTGAATTTATTCAATCAATAATTGGGAAGACTGTTTACTTTGAACCATTCGTAGACGATTGGTGGATTGCCATCTGCCTCGCAACTCAGTTCCGCTGGTTTTCCTTTGATGACCTTAATACTTGATGGAAGCTCACGCAGCAACACAGGAGCATCTGCAAGAGAAGAAGCAGAAGAAGAATGAAGACACTTTAACCTGACGCCTTTTGCTTAGTAAAGCACAATCACAAAGCACAAAGCGCTGTGGTCGGGAACGCCTCTGAGTAGTTTTTTACTTGAAGGAGCGCTATATAAATGTCCGAATAAATGAATGAATGTATGAATCAATTTACAGCGACACGTTTGATAGCATTCGAGGTTCATTTCAAAATATGCATCTGTATGAAATGCTTTAGAATCATCACGGCTTGCTCGTTTAGGAGCATTATCGAGGTTTCTTCGTGCAATCTTCGGTGATGCTTTACTTTGTGAACCATCATTTGGGAGTCTAACATTGCTGATAGCGGCGCTATATAAATTACAAACAGTATTTTTAGCCTTAGAATATCATATAATTATGACGATCTTAAGTTTGATGGACCCATGTTCAATGTTCATCGCATGAAATGCACAAATGAAAACTCCACGACATTCACCATTAATAATTTATTGTTGAAAAATGATTGGACGAATGATTAACAAGAGTTTATATGACTCAACTTGATGAAGAGCGAAAGCCTTCACTCACACGACCATCAATTTATTGTGAGGCTTATAAGCTACACGTATCACTGAATCTCGTTTACCGACGAAACTATCGCTTTCTATAGAACACCAACTTCAGATGCATGGCTAACGAAAATATCTCTAATGATGCATTTGATGGGTTACGTTAGAAAGATGCTAAGTAAAAGATGTTTTATGCAAACGTCAATCGCTCGTTGGTTCATGGAAAGCGGTCGACAGAATTCGTTGATTGCCAGATGATGCTCTGGAAAATGCCATATCCATTCTTCTTCTTCTTCCTCCTCTTCTTGTTCTTCTTCTTGTTCTTCTTCCTCCTCCTCCTCCTCCTCGTCTTCTTTTTCTTCTTCTCCTTCTTCTTCTTTACACGTTTTGAGTCTTTCTAGACCTGTTCCCTCATCTCTGTCGCTCCTCAAAACCGATTCCTGCATGCTCTCAGGGTGCTCGCATTGGAAGCGCTGCTGAATAGTCATTGCTGATAGCGGCGCTATATAAATTGCAGACTGCATTAAGCCTACATTACATTAATTATACGCATTGGAAACGGCTACATCTCATAATTGGCGCCATGCAGCTTCTGACTGCGTCCTTCGCTTTGCATAACTCAAACGGATGCCATCGTAACATCGAATTCTTATCTGATTTCTAAGAGGAATAAACAAGTCAAAGGAGTAAATGAAAATCTGTGGCTTACATAGGACATCGACAGTAATTGGTCGGACCTTCAGGTTCCCGTGGCTATCGACTTCTGCTCGGCATTCGTAAGTTCCGTTGTCTCTCAGGTCGAGGTTCCGAATGCGCAAACCATTCTCTTCGAACTGGTATTTGAAGTTATCTTAACAAAGAAAGAAATTAGCAATAAATAAACTTATGGTTTTATCTAGACTTAAACGAATTTGCGCGTGCGCGTGTGTGTATGTATGTATTTATGTATGAAAATTGCTATCTGAGACGCTTTTATGACCTAGAGAGTATCTTAAGGAAACTTTCCTTCAAATCTAAGAAATATGCATTCACATACCAATTGACTTCTATACCGCCAAGTCAGAAAAGACACATCGATAGACAGATGTAAGGCTGTATACATAGCTCCGACAAAAGAGCATAGTCTATCTAAAAGCGTGCACGGTCTGGGTAATTTTCCCCTTCCCCTCCACCCCCCCCCCTATCGGAACCCGTCTGTGGGGTGATCGCTTGCGATTTGGAATGCAACCAGTCGTCTCTGATGGACAGTAATGGCTGCAGCTGGATTCGAACCAGGTATTAATGGAACAAGTGGAGGAAGCGAGGAAGCGAGGAAGGCTGCAGACATCTTTGCTCCTCCGATTACCCACCTTTCCCGCTAATGCAGACGGACGGGAAAGTGCCGACAGCTGCCAAATGAGTCTCCTCCCTCCCTTCTTCCTCTCCCTCCCTCCTTCTTTCCCTCAGTTCCTCCCTCTCCTTCCAGCCCCGCTTGCTCTCTTCCGACTTCTTCGTCCCTAGGGAAGGCGTTGCAACTGCTTACAGCCCCCATTGCAACCTCCCCCTCCCCCATTGCAACCTTCCCCTCCCCCATTGCAACCTCCCCCTCCCCCATTGCAACCTCGCATGCATGAGGGGCGGCGACGTCTAATCGATGATGGAGAATCATGTAAGTAGCTCAACACAACGGAAACGAAGAAACGTCGCAATGGGTGCATGGAGGAGGGCAAAATAATCCCACAGCATATGGCATCATTGCGTTAATGGAACTGAAGAAAACTGAAATTGACCTAAACGACCCACACACAAGCTGCGCTTCCATGCTTCCTCTTTGACCAAACAATAACTCTTATATTATAGCACGAAAGTCAGCCTATCCGAGCTGCTAGCCCTATTCTTTATGGTATTTGAACTTTAGATATGTGTGGGTGCAAATGTAATTTCAGATTTAAGCATCCAATTAGTTCTCGGTGCCGTCCGTAATCGTCTGAATCTTACGCTGCCCAATGTGATTGTTGTTGTTGTTGTTAATGCAGCTGAGACGAGGAGGCGCAAGAGAAAGACCCTATGTATGTATATAATATATATATATATAATATATATCAACATATCTACATATATATTTATATATACAGAGATATATATATCTACATATATATACATACATATATAATATATTGATCGCATTCGGTCGGATAATTGCATTTTATTCGTCAATGATTTCAAGAGACATCTGCTATTCGCACAGAGGTATTAGACTTTCGCGAATTCCGACTCGGACCACACGTCGACTGATAAGAGCCCTTCCAGCCAGCCGCATACATGTATATACCCTCTGCACCCTCCGCTCTTTCCCATCCATCCATCCATCCAGCCACCCCGCGTCAGCAATACAGCTTCGGATGACGTCACTGTAGATGCGTCATCATGAGTAATCGGACGACCGGGGAATGACCATGGTCAAGCCAATACAACGTCGTGTTGAGAGAGACTGAAGTTTCAGAATTGTATAGAATTGGAGTATTGAGAGCATTGAATAAATTACGGCGTAACAAATTTGGTACCAATTTAGATACAGTGCTTAAACTACGATGGCACAATGGAATTGTTGATTTTGTGCCACAGACTATAAGTCTTAGTTTAGGATTTCGTTCGTGAGCAGGACAGACGCTTTTGAGGTTTGCACTGGTGAAAGGATCTTCTGAGGCTGGAAGCAAAAGTCGAACTGCAATGAAAATAGACGATTGTAGGCTCAATGATAGGAAATGCATGACCACAACGAAATGCCCTCGGCAATGGTTCAAAATGACAATTGTTCAAATTAACAATTGTTCATATTAACAATGGTTCAAATTAACAATTGTTCAAATTAACATTTGTTCAAATTAACAATTGTTCAGATTAACAATTGTTCAGATTAACAATTGTTCAAATGAATAATTGTTCAAATTAACAAATGTTCAAATTAACAATGGTTCAAACTTCAAATTAACAATTGTTCAAATCAAAACAATTGTTCAAATTAACAATTGTTCAAATTAACAATCGATGGACTTGTTTACATCGTCTGTGTCCCTCATTGATTGTGCTCGTTGGGTTCATTAATTCGAGACGCGGAAAAGTCTCTTCCCCATGGGAGAAATTAATATTCGTGAGAGGAGTGAGCTGATCTCACGGATGAATGGACGGATCTCTCTTTCATTATTATTCGTCTGATCGCATCGAATCAAAGGCAAATGCAATAATTATTATGCTCTGAGGAATAACGTGTTGAGACTTGAGCCAACGGGATTCTTTTGTGCAATCATCCGAGAAGGCTTTGTTCTTTCGACGATGTCACCCAGGTGGCAGCAGCTGTATGATCTGTTGCATTTGACTTGTGTAGAGATATTCTAGGCGGTGATGACCTATGAATCTAACCTCTGGCACAACTTAGGATTCTATTGGAGCTTATCTTGTGTTGCCATCTTTTGCATATTGTATTAGCTGATAACACTCAATCGCCTTTCTCGAGGCTGCTGTGCGATTTCCTCAGTTCTTCAGTTCCACAGATATTCACTCATGAAATCTGATCTTTATTATGTTTAGAGTGATTTCATTGCATGTTCGGGTCGAGAGTTATAATGACATCAAATTAGATCTATTGTTGTTCCTTTACTAGTAATGATAATGGTAAATTTATATCGCGCCGCTTAAACAGAAACTTTTCTCTTAGCAGATGCTTCCAACCTAAATAATGATTTTCAACTTTTCAGACGCTTGTGGAAAGGGGGAAAGAAAGACCAAGAAGTGCATTGCGAAGGTTGCTAAGTTACTAACCAATAACAGAAAGATGGACCAACCACAACGAATTTTAATGGAGCACTGCATGCAGTGCCGGCGCTAGGGTACCGGGGCCACCCCCAAAAATAAAACTTGAGGCCCCCATACATTGAGCTGTCATCTCAGCAAAATTTCTTATAATGTAAAAGCTGAAAGACATAGTGTAAGACTTCAATAAATGTCCCCTCCCAATTGTTACTTTTTTAAAATTTCCATGCTGTAATTGTAGAATTTTAAACTGTCATCTTTACAAAATTGCTTATTTTTTAATGCTGTTAGTCGTGGTTTAGGACTTCAGAGTGTCCCCTCTCCATTGTTTAAATTTGTCCGATTTGCCAACTTTAATGGTAGCATTTATAGGCTGTCATCTTAAAATTTGATTATTATTGATGGACAGTGGATGATACTTGTGAAATATTTCTGATATAATAATTATTGGGGATACAAGGACTCCGTCCCAACCACAATTTGTGGGGCCATGCCCCTGTCCATACCCCCAAGTCTCTCCTTTAGTTGCTTAATATTATTTTGTATGCTTTGCGTTAAAACATAATTCGGTGCGTGGTTTCAGGAATGAACCGTCATGAAAGGTATAATTACCAGCTACATTTGAGGCCCCTTGCATAGCCTACTTGAGATCAGACATGTACCATGGACATCTGGAACCATACACAGGGTTTAATGTTTGGGCATCACGCAGGTATTATTTTGGAGCCTCATTCAAGTAGCAATTATAATAAGTTACAGTGCCATATGGTTAGTTGAGGCATGCACCCGACCGGATCTGGAGCCTCAAATAAAAATAAATGCGCCGGTTTAAAAAATAAACAGACAAATAGGCATAATGACCAGCTAAATTTGGGGGCCCCCCGGGGCCCTTCAAACTCGGGGGCCCCCCAAATGGGGGGCGTGGGGGTGCTAGCGCCGGCACTGACTGCATGTGGAATTTCCAGCGATAGGGACAACGCCTTGGGTGGGACAGTGAAGGAATTATATATTATATACGACCTGCATGGCAAGAATAGCACTGGTACACAAAGCTCCATATTTAAGACAGACCGGGACATGCCCTCGGTGATTATTTCAAAGCATAATCTGAATGCGTGTTAGCGTTTTTAGCATAGGCAGCAAGTGTAGGCTAGTATTCTTGAATTGGCGTTGCATAAATGTCTGATTGCAATTGCGAATACAATTACAATAGACCGGTGCTGGCGGTGCATATAATTATGTGCAACAACACACGAGGTATACAGTCGCACTGCAGGCTGCAGAATGCGGAATGTACAAATCGCACAGAAAAACAACGATTGAGGTCAGAAAAACAGACGAAGAAAAACGATGGACTGCAGACTGTAGGCAGGCGACTGTGATCAGAACCGTGCAGCAGAATATGTCAGTGTTACGTGACACTGAAAATGAAAATAATACTAATAACGATTAGCGTTATAATCAACAGCTGCTGCTG
>OX243813.1:25209335-25211835 GCA_945859605.1 Lumbricus rubellus | reverse complement strand
GGGGCCACTGGGCCACTGGGCCACTGACCCTGAGTCTGCTCTCACTCGCGTTCTTGTTGTTCCGCTTGCGTAACTCGAAAGACGACGAACGACGTCAGAGGAGGAACGACAGGAAAAGCAGTGCAGCGGTAAATTCAATAAACGCCTCAGCAGCTCAAGTCATCGCCAGCAGCCTCACATTCTCTCCCTCTTCCTTTCCTTCCTTCCTTCCTGCTTCTCCTCCCCTCCTCCTCTTTCTCTGCTTCCTTCTCTGCCTTCCTTCCTACTCCTCCTCCCATTCTCTCCCTCTTTCTGTCCTTCCTTCCTACTCCCCTCCTCCTCTGTCTCTCCCTCTTCCTTTCCTTTCTTCCTACTCCTCCTCCCATTCTCTCCCTCTTTCTGTCCTTCCTTCCTACTCCCCTCCTCCTCTTTATCTCCCTCTTCCTTTCCTTTATTCCTACTCCTCCTCCCATTTTCTCCCTCTGTCTTTCCTTCCTTCCTACTCCCCTCCTCCTCTTTCTCTTCCTCTTTCCTTCCTTCCTCCTCCTCCTCTTCCCAATATCTCCCTCTTCCTTTCCTTCCTTCCTACTCTCCTTCTTCTCCTCTTCCTTCTCTGCCTTCCTCTCCTTGATCGGCGTCTGCTTCGACGTTTAACACTTCTCATCTGTTCAACTACTACTCGCTGCTCCTCATTCTTACCGCTCGGTCACCTTCCTTCTCCTATATCTTCAACTGTCGTTCGCATGTCCTATTCCACATCTTACCATTCCTCCTCTTCCCTATTCCTCCTCTTCCCTATTCCTTCTCTTCCATTCCTCCTCTTTCCATTCCTCCTCTTCCCAATTCCTCCTCTTCCCATTCCTCCTCTTCCCAATTCCTCCTCTTCCCATTCCTCCTCTTCCCAATTCCTCCTCTTCCCATTCCTCCTCTTCCCTATTCCTTCTCTTCCCATTCCTCCTCTTCTCATTCCTCCTCTTCCCTATTCCTCCTCTTCCCATTCCTCCTCTTCCCATTCCTCCTCTTCCATTCCTCCTCTTCCCATACCACCCTTGGCGGTCGGTCAGACTCTGTCGAGTGTCGACGAAATTAAGGCCAATTTATTTGCCAGTTCTTTCAATTTTCCTCCGTCATGATTCACTTGAAACTCACGTCACGCACCTGACAGCGCACGCACATACGCTCCTGCTGCTGCTGCTGCTGCAACGTCGTCGTCGCATCCCCAGAGCTCTGCGCCGGCCGCGCCGCGCCGCCGCCGCCGGCATTTTGAGGGCGCCGCCGCCGCCGATTTTTCTTGGTCGGCGCGCCGGCGCCGCCGCCGCCGGAAATTTGTCGGCGCGCCGCCGATGCCACGTTGATTTCTTTCTTTATTTTTTTTTGCATTTTCATCTCTTGCATGATTTCTCCATAAAATTGTTGTGTCAGTGCGAAATAGAATCTTTTTCTTAACTTCTTCGATTTTTCCTGGCGTCAATGCTATGAAACCTATAATGTTACCTATTCGTTTTGACTTTTGAGCAGTGCGCCTAACGTTTAAACTTTGTGGTTTTGTGGATTCGATTTGAGTTATGGCAGTAACGATGATAAAAAACTCCAGGTAGGCCTAAGTGAGTTTTTGTGCCGTGTCACGTGTGTGCCTTTTGTATGATAGTCTGACCGTACGCTAGGATTGAAGAGAACCATCAGCTCTTTAAAATATTAGGATGCATGTTACTTTCACGTTGCAAAGAGGTGGAGCTCGCGAATTTTACGTAGGCGATTGGTCGCTTCTGCAGGTTTGTGATTCCCCATTGCCGCCAAGTTACTACCCAATTCCAATTTTATTCTACTACATTGTAATATCAGACTCTGCGCTGTACGTGACCTATGTGAAATTGGAAATTAAGCTTCCGAACATTTATAGGCCTGTCTACATGCACAATGGAGCAATGTTAGGAAATTGGCCAGTAGATTGTATTTTGTCAGCTATTTGAGCAACATCTCGAAACCGGGATCCGATTAGGAAAAGAATATCATTTTCGCGTAAACAAGTGTAACTTATTGTGACTTTGCTTGTTTAGATCTAAAGACTTGTGCATAGCAATTAGGTTTAAAGAGGATGCTAAGAGTTTCGAGTGGAAGTCGTTCGGATTATTGGCCGATAAATCAGAAAGGTGGTAAATTCTGAACAAAGTTACTACTCAGTATGCTTTGAATAGAGAAATTAAAGAACTACAAGCAGCCTCATCTGTTGACAATATCACATGTATTCTTTCACGATAATCCCATTTTATGACATAAACAATTTCTACGCAAACACAGTATGTATGTACGTACGTACGTGCATGTGTATATATGTAGCCTATGTAAGTATGTTTGCATGCATGTGTGCATGTACGTACGTATGTATGTATGCATGTATGCAACTATACAATTTCAGCTGGTCGCGTCAAGATAATGGGCCTTATTCAGCAGGCAAAAGAAAATGAATGTAAAGAAGATAATAAAAACCCAAAGGATTTTTGGCGGTTCATAAGGCAGGTCA